>JAKCPI010027858.1:0-22502 GCA_023213315.1 Euborellia annulipes | reverse complement strand
CAAGTTATTTTTATTTTTTTTTTTTTAACATGATGATGACTTTAGAGACTTTATTTTTAAAAATTAAATAATTTTTTATTAATAAATGTCTCAGACATTTAATTTTTTATTTATCTTTAAAGCTTGAATTATACTACTGTATTTTCTATAATGTTTAATAACCGAAGGGCTTTTATGTGTGACTCATGAAAACTTTATTATTGGGCCTATTAATTAGTAGAAGCCCCACAAATGCATTAGTACTAAATATGGTATCATTATCACCAGTTAAATTAAAAAAAAAACCACACTATCGCTAATATAAACAAGACCTTGCTTGATTAAATCATAAAATAATCATACGATCAAGAAAGAAATCTAATCGTCAATCAACAAAACAAAAAAAAATTCATCCTCTTTTACTACAATTGAAATAGATCAACTCGCTTCGTTTCCTCACTTCTTGTGAAATTTCCTTACTCCGTCAGACCGGAAAGGGCGTTTATTTTTTTTTTCATTGCGTTCCGGTTTAGCTGCATCTATTGTATGCAAAATTTCCTGCCAATCATACGGCCGATTGGTTCACAATTTCATTCAAAGTTAGTGAATTTGTTTTTGTTTTAAATAATAAGCTTCGTGAAGTTGATTTCAAATAAATTACCTCAAATTATCTCAATCGAGCTTATTTTTTTATTAGTCACTACAACAAAGTTGGGTGATTATTACTTTAATAACCATTTAATCGCTCTAATCGATATTTATTCAGTTAGTAAAAAACCTGGTGTGGCGACGCACAGCACACAACTTTTTTCTTAGAGGCTTCATTTGGAGGGAGGGCAGGGGGGCATTTACTTGCCCCCAAGGGCTCTGATTTTTTTTTATTAATTTTATATTATTTAAAATAAAATTTCAAAATATATCTACGAGTATAGAAAGTGTACAAAATTAAACAATTAAAATTGAGTACCTATTTGCCACTGCTTTTTCTATATCTTCAGTTTTGAAACTTGTATTATGTGCTTGTCACATCAGATTTCTGTGTCGGCATATAGGCCTATTTAGTTTCAGGCAGTATATTGAGCCACATGCCAAGGTTTACGAGGTTCAGGTATTCGGAAAAATCATTAAAAATGAATGAACATTTTGAACATGGTATATTCTAAACCTCCCCAAATTAATTTCTTCAGTGGGTCTACTTTTAAATAAACCAATAGTATCAACGCCCTGAGTTCCGCAACCAGCACGACACTTTAGCAATGCCAGGCAGTATAGACAGTGGAATAGAAGGGGAGATCTTCACAAGTACTGGCCGTTAAACTTGACTTTTTTTTACTAAATAAATTTAATGGCTTAAATAGGAAAACGAACTTATGAAAAAATATTTGGAGAAAGATTAATAAAGAATTTATTAATATTTATGAATTAAGATTTCCAAGAACCCAACAACTTCAGGGCTGGTAAAGAAAAACTTTTTTTTTACAAAATAATTAATATTAGGCTATCAGTTATTAAGCCAGGAAAGAGACAAAGAAAAATAATTTTTTTATTTAAAATTAAATATACAAATTAAACACTAGGTTATGTGTTTCAAAGGTCAGAAGTGATTACATTCTAATTTTTAATTAATAAAACCTTTGAAACAAATAATCAAGTGTTTAATTTGTATATTTAATTTTAATTTACAAAATGTTTCAACAAGAGCCAACGGTCGAAAGTTTAAATTTTATAATTTTTACTTTCTTTTAGTTAACAATCATATTATCACGATTAGTCCGATAAGTCGACAACGGAATGATAAAAAAATTTTGGACCGTCTTATTTTTAAAATTTAAGTCGTGTATATAAAAAAAATTAACTAAATAGCCAGTGTAAAGGTTTACTTCTTTTTGTGAAAAAGCTTCTAGGGTGTTTTCCCTAAATAATTTATTCGTAAATAACTTAGCGAGGTTTGCTATTCACTTGCTTGATTCAAGAGCCAACCAAACCCAAGGCTTTGCTAATTCATCTTTTAAATTGAAGCAACATTTAATTTAGATAAATGAAATCTAAATTAATTTCATTTAATTAATTTTCAAAATGTTTTGAAGAGTTTTTTTTTTTTTTTTGCATTTCTTTTGAAACATCGATCTTGCCCCCCCCCCCCTCCCCGCCCGTTAAATCCTAAAAGAGAGTGTTTAATTAAATTTCTTTTAAAAAGAAAAAAAAAATAAGTAGAACAAAAATAGAAAGAAAAAATGTTATTTTATTATAAGATTATTACTAGCCTTATATATTTAAGTTTATAGAACTATAACTCGTTTTATTTATAAAGTAAACATAAAAGTCTCCCCTGATTCGGTACAGTGCCCATTAATTCGCGTTAGTTTTAATGGATTAATTTAATTAATTTAGATTCAAAGTAATTATCAGCTAAAATTCAAGCGTATAGATTCACTCTTGATGGGTATTTATTTATTAATTATACACTTATCTATTTGTCTTTTTAAAATAATTTTCAGTTTTCGTCTTTTGGAAATAAAGGTCTTCAAGTAACAATAATCTTTCTATTATGTATTTTTTGTTGGTTTTCAATTAGCTAAGGCTCTTTCTGGTATTTGATTCCGAGCGATAAAATTTCTGTAAATTTTATTGGCTACCTATTATTATTATTATTTAGGAGGGGGGACTAAATGGCCTCAGATGTCCAAAAAGAAACTAATTAATTAGCACAGTAGTAGAGTATTTAGAGCTCGCATCCCGTCACATGCAACGCAAACTTATCTCAATAGAATTAGCTACTAATCAATTTAAATGGTCTACTGCTAAAACAGACCTTAAAAAATTAAATAAATATCAACGTTAATGGTTATCATCAAATTTTTATTTACAAATATCGTCTAAATATCCGGGTGAAATAATAAATCAAAATTTTATTTCTCAATAGGAATAAACAATCTTTCTTCTTTTAGTCATGTTCCAAAATCCATCTTTTTCCTGCAATATATAGATAGTTATAGATGGAAAGTTGGATAGTTAAATAAAAAAAGTTTGTTTCTGGTGGAGGATATGATATTTAGATCAGCTACAAAACCATCACTGAAGAAGATAAGCAGTTTGCTATCGAAACCTACATTGATTTGTAAACCTTGACAAAAATAAATATAATTTTGTGAAAAATTATATTTGCGTTTGCCTTGATATTAAATATCCGCATTAATGTCAGACCACGTTGTGGTTACTCTGACGAGTAACTTTCATGGGAATGATACTGGGGTGGGTTCCCGTTTCCTTCCTCAGGTAATCTCAGATAATTTTTTGTCATGAACTTGAATTGTCTTCATCTCAGGATTATAAGCTTAACTGCTTTATCTCCTCAGCTAATCTTAGGACGGTTGCTTCACATATAGTCAACTAGCAAACTTATCCAACCGATAAAACATCGGTATAGTAAACAAAAACATTAAAGTCAAAAAAATGAGTTTTTTCATATATAATTTGCTATCTAATGTATAAAGAAAGTTTTGTGAAGTTAGCAACTTAATAAAGGCATCATTTATAAAAATTATTAAAAATTAAAATAATTAATTAAAGCTAATTACTTAAAAAAAAATTTTAAACAAGTATATGTTCCTAATTTCACATCTTAGTTATAGCTTATTCCGAACTTTGGGTCTTAGCTAACTAACTATGAACTGGGCTCTTATTTAATCATATGATTAGCTTAACTAGACGTGAAAAGACTCGAAAGTCATAATCAACTAGCTTATCGGAGGGATAGATAGTTAATTAGAACTGAAATAACCGATCATTAAATTTTAAAATCTAATTATATTTTTTTGTTTGTTTCAGGTAAGAGCGTTCTTTACTTGTTAACATCATGAATAACTTAAAAAGATTCTTCTTAGAGTGAGTATCTATTAAATATAACATCCACCAAATAAAATACGAATCTTGATTGTCCAACTCTTAACGCTCTTTTTCTCTCCATATTAAGAATGAATTCAATTTAAGATGAGAAAGGACCAAGAGAGGGACTGTCCCTTCGTTTCTGGACAGTTCTATAAATAAAAAAAAGAGAATACGGAAGAAAAAATATTTAGTTTACAAACAATTCTTTGACTTTTCGATTAAAAAAAAAGAGATAATAAAAAAAAATCTTCTGAATAGATGTTTGTAATTTTATTTGTCTAACTTCTTTTGAAACCAATTGAAAGACATTCTCTTCTCTCTCTCTCTCGCTCTCTCTCTACATCAGTCACATCTCGATAAACTTATTTTGTTGTTTCCTTATTCTTTCTGCACGTATTTCTCTCTCTCTTTGATAGAGGAAGCGTTTTTTTGGCGGAAAGAACGGAGATACTCTAACTATTCAAACTGTTTAATCAAATTACTGATAGATTTAAATTTTATAGCCTCGACTATTTTAAATAAATAAAATAAAACACTGGAATTGGTCAATATATTAGTTTCAATATTGGAAAGTAAAAAAGTAAAAATAATTTAGTAAGAAAAAAATTGTCTAAAAAGCTTCTCTAGTGAAGAAAAAAATATAAAAAAATCTGGAGTGACTGTCGCACAGCACACAACTTTCTCTTACCTTCGGTAATCGAAAGTTCAAACTAATATATTGACCAATTCCAGTGTATTTTATTTATTTAAAATAGTTGAGGCTATAAAATTTAAATCTATCGGTAATTTGATTAAACAGTTTGTATAGTTAGAGTATCTATCTCCGTTCTTTCCTCCAAAACGCTTCCTCTATCTATTCGGTAATCGAAAGTTATGTACTGTGCTTGGCATACCTGATTTTTTGTGTCGACATATATTTAGTTTCCGCCGATATATTAAAATTCAAGATGTAAAATTTATAAGTATGGGAAAATGTTTATATTTTGTTACCATGGCAACCATTTCTCCTATCTTCTCTATGAAGTACAAGAGTAAAGTGGTATTTAGAATATTTCAATGACAAAATGAGAATATACATTTTAAAGAGCATTTAAAAAATAATTGATTTTTGAATTTTAATCAAAATCGTTAAAAAGAATTTTGAGAAAATCGAAAAAAAAAACTAAAAACTACATCAGTAAAGTACTAGTACTTTTTTGGTCGATTTCCAGGGGCTGTCTAACTTAAATATAAAATTTCAACCTCCTAGCCCAAGTCTTTCATGCTTAAAATTGAAAACACACCCACTAACACACAGACACACAGAGAGACCATGTCGCGAAAACCACTTTTTTGGACTCAGGGAACCTCAAAACGTGGAAGATCCATCAAAATGGACATCGAATTTTTGACATGAATCCAATATTTTTCTCTCTCTCTATATTAGCATATACAGTATATAAGTAAGAAAATCAAAATTTTACCTTTTCTATATCTATTTTTCTTGCTTATCCTATTTAAACCAAAAGAATAAATTAAATTTACTATCAGATGCATGGACCTCAGCGAGATAAATATTGATTTTACTGAAAATATGAAACAATAAGATGGTGAGTTGTTAAGAAAAATTATTTATTCCTGGTCGACATTTCGGTTTCGACTTTCTTCAAGATGCGATATTTGAGCTTTAGATGAATAATTAAATAGCATTAAAATAATGATTACGAACAGCACACACTATCAAAAGTCGCGGGTTCGGACCCCAGGCAGTCCGATGATTTTATTTAAGCCAATTGGATACCAAATGGCTTAAATAAGAATGCCTGGACCCCAAATAATATATATTCATAACGGTTATCGTCAAAGTCTTAAATGGCCTGAGTTGCCGAAAAGACTGTGTGAATGTGTGTGTGAGTATGAATGTTAAAAAAAAAAAAAAAAAAAAAAAAAACAAGCACACAAGAAGGTCGTGATTCAGGAATAAATAATTTTTCTTGATAACTAGCTGCAATAATTATTTCATAATCTTAACAGCCAACTCACTTCTGCTGCCAAGAATTCGCATCCTGTCCCAGTCGAGAAATTTATTTCAGATGCCCAAAAAGACCTGAAAAAAAACACAGCATACTCTACCCCCCCCCCCCCCCCCAAAACACAAAAAGTAGAAAATTAGATAAAACTTTTTCGTACAGTATCGATGTTTCGGAGCTCATCCACAGGACCTGCTCCAAAATATAAGATTATTAATAACCTTAATGTAATATTAATATTATTTTACTTATTACAATATTTCTACTAGTTCCTACTGTTACCTGTCTAAACTTAATACATTCTTAAGAAAGATATTTCGCATGACTTAATGCAATCCAATAATTATATTATAAATCAATTTAGAAGATTCTCTGATGTATTTTTGTTATTTAGAAAATAAATTAGCATTAAGATTATCATTAGTAAATTAATTAATATTCTCAAAAGGTTGAAAATTAACTGAGAAATCTCTTAAGCGAAATTATCAAGCAATACGTACGTCTTTTAATCTAGAAAGCGAGAAAGAGAGCGAGATATTATTTTGTTATAAAGCAAAATTGAAATCTGAAATAATTTCCCTTGAATTTTCTATCAGCTTTTCAATTCGAAATGAATAGAAAGAGAAAGAGAGGATTGTATAATTCGTTAGCATTATTCTTCTCTTAAATCAATGTTTTAAATTATTTTCTCATTATTTTTCATTAATTTGAGAATCTTTTTAATTGGAATTTATATTTCACGAATAAGCAGCAATTTTTCACCCTTATCATGCGAGGGTTTCTTCTTTCGGTCATAGATTTTGTATAATTACTTTCTCTTACCTATATTTGAATATGTATAGAGAGAAAGTATTGGTTTCATATCAAAAATTCGATGTCGAGATTTTGATGGATATACACGTTTCGAGTCCAAAAAAGTGGTCAACTGGGTGTGTCTGTGTTCAATTTAAAGCATGAAGGAATTGAGCTAGGAGGTTGAAATTTTATATTGAAGTTAGTCACCCTCATGAGGCTTGAAAATAAACTTTTAATCAAAATCGGCCCAAAAGTACAAGTACTTTACTATTGTACTTTGTCAGTTTTTTCCATTTTCTCAAAATTCGCTTCAACGATTTTGATTAAAATTCATAAATCAATTATTTTTTAGATGCTCATTAAAATGTATATTCCCATTTTGGCATTGAAACCTTATAAAGATCACTTTACTCTTGTACTTAATAGGAAAGAGGAGAAATGGTAACAAAATATAAATATTTTCCCATGTTTATACATCTCATACAAGTTATTCAATAATTAAAATAATAAATTTAATCAATATAATAGTAGAAATATTAAAATTATTTTTACAGTTTTTTTGAAGTGATATTTATTTACTCAAAGTTCGATGCCCCTTAAAGGTTGAATCCCCTCGACTAAGGGGTGCACATAATTCTAGCACATTAAAATTTTCTTGAGTAATTATTTCATTAGAGAACAAGAGGAATGAGGCTGTCGATGCAACTGGACTTGACACATTTATACATTTAGTAAATTCGAAATTCAACTCATTAAAAAGATCTGATCTTTTGAAATTTTATATTTGTCAGCCAGGGACGTAACAAGAAGCTTTTGAACAAAATCAGCCAAAAAGTACTAGTTCTTTACTGATCTATTTTTACTTTTTTCAGTTTTTTTTTTCGATTTTCTAAAAATTCACCTAAACAAGTGTGATTCAAATTTATAAATCACTTATTTTTTAGATGCTCTTTAAAATGTATATTTTCATTTTCCCTTCAAAATGGTTTGAAACACACTTTACCAAGAAAGATAGGAGAAATGGTTGCCATGGTAACAAAATATAGGTCTAAATATTTCCCAAGTTTATAAAATTTTTCATCTTGAATTCTATCTTACATCCTACATTAGAATGTAGGCCCCCTGTCAGAAATTAAATATATCGCCACAAAACATCTGGTGTGACAAGCACAGAACCAAGGGCGGATACAAGGGGGGGGGGTAAAGGGGATAATTACCCCCTTGAGATTTGAAAAAAATACTTATTTTCGAAAAAAAAATGTATTTTTAATGTAAAATTTCCAAAAATTAATACTTAAAAATTTGATTTGTATTTATATTCTGGCAAACAAGAACAGAATGTGCCTTTAAATTACCGAAATTAAGAAAAAAAATGTGTGCTGTGCGACTAGTCACTCCAGATTACCCTCCGAGAAACACCTCTGGATCCGCCACTGCACAGAACACAACTTTCAATTACCAAAGGTAAGAGAAAGTTGTGGCTGTGTGACTTATAAACTTGAATGTGAATTTTGCATAGAAGTTTCACTTCTCTAGTAATATGAATACAGAATTTTTCTTTTTATTTATTTTATTTAATATTTACAAAACCATCCAATGAATCAATGGTTTATTTTTGTTTATGTCATTCATTGAATTATGGCATTTACATTTCTCTATATGTAGAGGAATATGATATCTCTCTCCATATGTGGTATAAACGTAAATAGTAGTTCTAGATTGGGGGTGACAGATCGCGGATCACAAAAAAAAACAAAAAAAAATATGTCAACACATCGGACCTAATATTTCAATCCATTTTCTATGGATGGCATTTCATCCATAGGCTTCCATGTATGCAGGCAGGCAGGCATGTTTCTCTTCCGAGTCTCAGATTCTCTCTCTCTCGACAATCGATGCTTCCTTTAGAGCAATGACCTGCGCATTTCTCTGCGCTCAGCACCCCCTCCCCCCTCCCCCGAAGCCAGGAAATCTAGGGTGGCTCTCACTACAGACTACAGACTGTTCAAACAAAACTCAAAGACAGCGCACTAATAATTTTTGTAAAATAAAAACTAATTATGTTATAATAAATCAAAAATATTAGGTTAAAGGTCTATATTTTGCTTATGCTTTAAAAAGTGTCACATTCTTTAGATAAAAAAAAATCTGGTGTGACCTGCGCACAGCACACAACTTTCTCTTACCTTCGGTAATCGAAAGTTGTGTTCTGTGCTTGTCACACCAGATTTTTTGTGTCGACATGTATTTAGTTCCCGGTAGTAGGGAATATTTGAATTCAGATGTAAAATTTATAAGTATGGGAAAATATTTATATTTTGTTACCATGGCAACCATTTCTCCTATCTTTCCTATGAAGCACAAGAGTAAAGTGTGCTTCAAACAATTTTGAGGGCAAAACGAGAATATACATTTGAAAGAGCATCTAAAAAATAATTGATTTTAGAATTTTAATCAAAATCGTTAGAGCGAATTTTGAGAAAATCGAAAAAAACTGAAAAAGTACATCAGTAAAGTACTAGTAGTCTTTGGGCGATTTTGATTAAAAGCTTATTTTTCCGGTCCCGGGGGGTGATTAACTTAAATATAAAATTTCAGCCTCATAGCTCAATTCCTTCATGCTTAAAATTGAACACACACCCACCCACACACACACCCACCCACCCACAGACAGACCATATCGCGAAAACCACTTTTTTGGATTCAGGGGACCTCAAAACGTAAAGATCCATCAAAATCTCGACATCGAATTTTTGACATGAATCCAATACTTTCTCTATATATATATATATTACATATATACATAGGTAAGAGAAAGTAATAATATTTTAATATAATTAAATACAATGAGTTGAAGATAGACAATGATTAAATAAAAGCAATTTTTGTTTCTTACCATCAACGAGAAGCTTTCGTCAGAAGTTGGTAGATAGGTTAATTTTACATTTTCTACTCAGTCGTACATACGTTTATTTCATTTTAAAAAAAATTCTTAATATTATTGATATTGATATATAAAATATGAAGATATTTCTTTATTAAAGCTTTTGTAGTTTGTATTATTACTAGTATGGGAGTTTTTATTTATAGACCACATTTTGAATTAATTATTTATTAAAAATATAAATGCTGTACAAAGTTTCGACTACTTTTTTGCTGTCGTTTTCAAGTACTGTGCGGTTACTCCGACTCAGTTGCTTTACTTGATCCCTCCAGTTCGGAGCGAGCGCACAGTACTTGAAAATAACTGCAGAAAAAGCAGTCGAAGCGTTTATATTTTTAATACATAATTAATTCAAATTGTGGCCTATGGTTAAAAACCTCCATGGATTTTTTCTGATAAAAGGAGCGATGAATGTCTTAAAATGTCGAAGATAAGACGAAATAAAAATTTTATTTCATCCTTACAGTCTTACCACGGCTTTTTTTAACATTTTTAAATTTATTTTTCTGATATAAAATAATTATAAATTTAATGATGGACAGGGACGTCATTTGAAGGGGGCAGAGGGAGCCCCCCTCCCCAAAGCTTCTGAAAAAATAGTAAATTCTGAGCTTAGCCCCTAAATACGAAGAAACACATCCTTTCTTTACAGTATAAATAAGAATAGAAGAAGGTATAGATAACTATATAGAGATATATATATGTTTATATGTATATAAATTATCACAGGAAGTAAAACAATTTTTTGTTTCCCCCCCCCCCCAAGCAGATCGAGTATTAATTTGATCATACAAAGTTCAGCTTGACAATATTATTTTTTTATTTCTGTGTTTTATTCCATTTTATTATTCATAAAATTTATTGGAAAATTTTATAGTCTTTATTAACCCAGTTTTGAAATTCCCTCTCGAAATTATAGAATTTTTTCTGATAAAAGGAGCGATTAATGTCTTAAAATGTCGAAGATAAGACGAAATAAAAATTTTATTTCATCCTTACAGTTTTACCACAACTTTTTTTTTTCAACACTCACACTTTTTCCCATTCACACTCACACACACATACACACAGTCTTCGGATCATTTGATGATTAGTGGTAAAGCCCGCCTTTGGCTACGTCCCCTGGACCCCCTTACTCGCCCTCGACGAGCAATTGCAAAATTTTAAAGTTTTAAATTTCCCTCTCTAACTCCACTTTTTTTTTAATCGGGCCAATCAGCGCCCTGGCAGGCACATACACACTACACACAGGAAGTCAGTGGCTAGCGCTTTATATATAGGCCTAGTGATGAAATTAATGGAATTAATTTTATTAAACAAATTTAAAATTCGATCCATTTGGTTTAGTTTATCACTTTTTCCAAGAGAATATATATCCTCTGAAATGTTAGTCTATATAAGATTTCATGAAGAGGGTGCCTGGAATTGAAATAGATAGCCTCTTTTAAAAGATTGACAAACCAACCAAGCAACCAACCCTCTTTCGTAAAAGTATCAAGACATCAAAATAGATTGATCGAAAATCTGGATTTATGTGCACTAAAAATCACTCATCTTCTTACCCTTAAAATACGTCTTGCGAGCGGTCAGTTATTTAAATATAAATTTCATCATATTATTATTTAATTAAATTTAATTCACGATTATTTTATTCGAAAGAACAAATGTTAACTATCAATTAATTGAGCCAAAAGCCTTTGCCCGATTTGCCTGCCCATCTGGCTCGTATCAGTGGCGATGTTTGTTTTGAAGCTGCAGGATGTGGCCCCATTCAAGCAGCAGCAGTAGCATCTTAGAGCAATAAACCCATGGACCAATTAGAACTCTCGTTAATGGCATTCCCTTGTAGTTAGGACTTGCATTTTGACGGCGCCCATCATGAATGGGTGCGTCTAATTCCCAAGAAAGACATTCCACCATCGAAATAACAATAATAAACTAAATAAGTGTTTGAATAATTTACTTTGGATTATATTACGGAATAATATCCCTTTATTTAGATTCTATGTTTGCTAAACAATTTCTTTTGAAATATTTCCTAAAGCGCAAGAATTTAAGGTTTATCGTAACGAAAAATGCACTATTGAATAAAATTCGTATGTTTTAACTTTGACCTGAGGTGAAAGAATGTTTAGACCCAGAAAAAATGCATAAAAAACTGTAAAATATACAAAACTACCAGGTAATCACAAATTTGAATTTTTTTTTTTAAATAAATCTATCAAGAAAATATGTTATTGTTTTAAGTCTAGTTACTTCCCTTCTAATTAACTAGCTATTCCTTGGATAGTTGACTATAACTTTGGGGTCTTTTCACATCTAGTTAATCTAATCATATGATTAAATTAGAGCCCAGTTCGTTATTAATTATAATTTTAATTTTTAATAGTTTTTTTAAATGATTCTTTTGTTAAGTTGCTAACTTCACAAAACTTTCCTTATACTTCAGTTTATATCTGAAAAATTCTTTTTATAACTCGAAGGTTAAGCGTGTTGTTGTTTACCATTTCGATGATTTGCTAAGGATTCGGATAAGTTTGCTGTTGACTAGAGGTGAAGCAACAGGCCCTAAAAGTGTTAAGTTTTAATTTGAGCATGATAATTGAGGTGTATAGCTGATAATACTATTTATTTAAGGTTCAGAAAATCTCCAATAAGCAACGCAGCTAGTCGTTTTTTCAATTTTTATTTAAATGTAAAGTGCCAGGGCCAACGTTTCGGTCGCATATAGGACCCTCATCAGGGCCAAGCCATTGTCAATTTATTATTCCTCTTGGCCAGAGAAATTATTAATAATACAATAAGTGTAATAATTTGGTCATTGAACATATTGTATTATTAATAATTTTTTTGGTCAATATGACCAAGAGGAATAATAAATTAACAATGGCTTGGCCCTAATATGGTCCTATATGCGACCGAAACGTTGGCCCTGGCACTTTACATTTAAATAAAAATTGAAAAAAAAAACAACTAGCTGCGTTGCTCATTGGAGATTTCCTGAACCTTAAATATTATTTTTTCTAACAGCAACAAAATTAAGTAAAGCTAGAACACTGCTACACAAAAAATGTTATAAAATAATAATTAACCATTTTTTGAGATATATATATTTTGAATTAGATATTAATATTCAATGAATTCAACATACAAATGTTAAACAAAAATAATATTTTATTTTCGCTTGTCAGGGGGGTACCTTAATTAAATATTAAATTTCAACCAAGTAGCTCTTTTAAATTGAAATAAAGAAAGCAAATGTTATTATAGTCTACTATAAATGATGGAAAATTGGATATATATTTGGATAATAATACAGTATATTCAAGTTTCGGTTTAAATTAACAGAGTTTATTTAAGTGAAACACGTGGTGAAAATATACAAAAGTGTTATACAGAATGCAGTTGTTTACGATATTACAATAAGCATGAGCGTCTAAAAGGGATCTGAAGTTAGGATAGGAAAAACAGCTGAGGCATCAGTTGCCTCGTCAGTGGGTAAAGAAAGAAGACAGTACATTCATGTGTGTGTGTATTCGGCAGGGCGCGGGGATCCGCCAAATTCAAATATTTCTAACATCCCCTCTATCCAAGTGCCCGATGTACGAATACATCTAATTCATATTAAGCAATTTAATACATGCTTCATGTTTTGGTCCATGAAGTCCTTTTGTGAGAATATCCGCCGTCATTCTTTCAGTTGGTAGATATTTTATCATTATATCCCCTCTTTCTTGAGCTTCTCTTGAAAAGTGATATCGCAAGTCGATATGCTTGCTCCTTCCATGATATACTTGATTTTTGCTCAAATTTATTGCGCTTTGATTATCGCAATAAATCGTTGTTTGTCCTTCAATTAATTCATCAAACTTCATATGGTTTAGGAGTCTTCGCAAGTAGATAATTTCTCTAGTAGCATCCGAAAGGGCCATATACTCAGCTTCCATAGTTGAAAGAGCAACACTCTTCTGTTTGTGAGCTCCCCAACTAATTGGTCCATTGGCTAGCATAAAAACTTCGCCTGTATATGATCTCCGATCATCTATGTCTCCACCCCAATCCGCGTCTACGAAAGCTGTAAGAGGTTCTTCGCTTTTGACATATGTGATTCCTCGATTAATTGTTCCCTTTATATATCTTAGAACACGCTTCGCTGCCTTCCAATGGATTTCGCCAGGATTGTTGCAAAATCTGCTTAGTGTGCTCGTTGCGAAGGCTATATCAGGTCGAGTTGTATTTGCCATATATATAAGTCCTCCTATCAGTTCCCTATATGGTTTCGTTTTCATTTTTTCAATTTCTTCTTGCGTATCAGGTTTTGAAGAATTTGATAATTTTACATTTGGATCTAAAGGTGTAGCTACTGTTTTTGACTCTTCCATTCCAAATTTCTTTAAAAGATCATTTGCGAATCTTTCTTGAGAAATTTTTATTTTTCCAGTGGAATCTTCTCTATTAATTTTCATACCTAAAATGTCATTAAGTTCTCCAAGATCATTCATTTTAAATTTTTCCATTAATCTGCTCTTCGTTTCTTTAAGCAAAGATAAATTTTTAGAAGCGATTAGTAGATCATCCACGTATAATACAATGATTACTTTTTCTTCGTCTGTGTTTACATATACGCATGGATCCGACTCAGTCTTTTTCATGCCAATTGATGAAAGATAATTATTAATCTTCTTGTACCATTCTCGGCCAGCTTGTTTCAATCCATATAATGGTTTCTTCAGTTGACATACTTGTTCAGATCTATCTTCATCTGCGTTAAGTATTGGTAATTCCATATATATTTCATCTGAGAGATCTCCTTGAACATATGCTGTGACAACGTCCATTTGATGTATATACATTTCCGCCTCGACACATCCAGCTAGGAAAGTCCTTATTGTTTCATATCTAGCCACCGGCGCAAAAACTTCATTATAATCAATTCCGTGTTTTTGTTCATGGCCACGAGCGACTAACCTCGCTTTATAGCAGATGATTGATCCATCTTGTTTTCTTTTAATTTTGAATACCCAACGGTTTGTCAAAATCTTTTTATTTTTAGGGCGGTCTACGATTGTCCAAGCATTATTATCTTTTAATGAGTCTAATTCCTTTTTCATGGCTTCTAGTCATAATTGTCTATCAGGTCGATATGTAATTTCTTCTAATGATTCTGGTTCTGTAATTTCTTCATTCAATTGATCTAACGATTCCGGTTCTGTATTTTCTTCATTCAGTTGATTGGCTACATTATAAATTTTCTTTGGCCTTCCTGGATGGCCTGTTCTTAAAAATCTTGGTCTTCCTGCAGCTCTTCCTATTGATTCTTGTTCATTATCTTGTTGCTCCTCCTCTTCGCTTTCATTTTCATTATGGGTATTACTGCTAACAGATGGTTGAACATTTTCTCTATTTTCTTCATTATTATTATTTTGATTTATTTTAAGAGGCATTTCAAAGAATATGCTTTCTTTTTCTTCAATTGAAGCTATGTCGACCGGGTTTTCTTGAAAATTGCCATAATCTTGATTATTATTGATAGATTCGTAGAATCTCACATTTCGCTCTTTAACAATTGTTCTCGTTCCAGGTTTCCATAATCTGTAAGCTTTTGACTCTGACGAATAACCAACAAGAATAAAATCTTTACCTTTTGCTTGAAATTTTCCTCTTCTTGGAAATTTATTTAAAGCAATGACTTTACTTCCGAATGCGCGCATATATCCCACATAAGGTTTTTCTCCACTCCATAATTCAATTGGCGTCTTTGATTCTTCAAGAGATTTCGACGGGCATCGATTTCTTATATATGCGGCTGTACAGATTGCTTCACCCCAAAGGCTATTGGGTAATTTCGACTCCAAAAGCATACAACGTGCCATTTCGACAAGTGTTCGATTGGCTCGTTCTGCAACTCCGTTTTGCTGTGGTGTATGTTGAACCGTTAATTGCCTTTTAATTCCATTTTCTTTTAGGTAATCTGTAAATTGTTTTGATAAATATTCTTTGGCATTATCTGTTCGTAATGTTTTTAATACATGACCTGTTTGCTTTTCAGCGGTTTCCTTAAATTCTTTAAAAGCGTTAAAAACATCAGATTTGTTCTTTAATATATATACTTCAGTAAATCTTGTCTTATCGTCTATAAATGTAACAAAATATTTACCTCCGCCAAGCGAGTTGTTGTTTGGGCCACAAATGTCTGAATGTACCAGTTCGAGTATTTGTTTGGCTCTCTTCTCAGATTTCTTGAAAGGTAATTCATTAATTTTTCCCAAGTCACATATTCGGCATCGCTGCTTCGGGCTTTGGCTATTCAGCTTCATTCCTGCGACCATCTCATCTTTATGCAGCTTCTTGAGATCCTGAAAATTTAAGTGTCCAAACCTGCTGTGCCACCTTTGTAAATGGTCGTCTCCAATCTCCTGGGCGGACATCAATTTTTCTTTATCACCAAATACATATAGTTGGCCTTCTCTTCGTGCTTTCAGGACAACAGAGCCGTCCTTTCCTTTAATTAGAGCATTTGATTTATTAAATGTTACAGTGTAACCATTATCAGTTGCTGCTGAGACTGAAAATAAATTATTTTTAAAAGATGGAACAAGTAATGTGTCTTTTAATTGTATCTTCTTGGTATTTCTGAAACATTTTAAATCAAATTCAACATCGCCTTTTCCGGTTGATTCAAGTCTATGATCGCCTGCAGTGTATACGGATGTTTTATCTCGTTCATTAATCCTTGAAAATAACTTTTTATCATTACACATGTGACGAGAAGCACCACTATCAATATACCATTTATTCGAATTTGTTTCATCTTCTGTCGACATAAAAACTACTTTAGCATCATCCGGTTTTTGAGAGTCTTTAGTTTTCTTAAATTTACAAAATCTTGATTTATGCCCCTTCTTACCGCAATTGAAACATTTGATATGAAACGTTTTATTCTTATTATCGTTTTTAACATGAAATGCATTTGAAGCTTTTGGAACTGACTCTTCACGTCGAGATTCTTCTTCTAATAATTTTATTTTAAGAATCTCGAGGCTTGGCATTTCATCTCGACATTCAATAGCAATAGAAAAATTTTCATATTCATTTGGCAAGGAATTTAAGAGCATTATTGCTAAGAGATCTTCTGGGATTTTAACTCCAGCTTCATCTAATTTCTCTGCTTTGTTCATAAATTCATTTAAATAATCAGACATGCTTTGATTATCATTTTTGCTTAATTTATTTAATTGTTTATATAAAGCAGTCTTTCTAACAGGGCCTGTCGACTGATGAACATTTTGTAATTGATCCCATGCTTGCTTTGAAGTAGTGGCCTTTTTGATATTATTTAATTGTTTCTTACTTACGCTCAAGATGATATAGGCAAGTGCATTTTCGTCATTTGATATCCACGTTTCTGCATCGGCTTCTGGCTTAGGAATTGCTCCATTTACGTAGCCCCACAACTTGTTGATTATCAAAACACTTTTCATCTGGATCTTCCACGATTCATAGTTATCACTGTCCAGCTTTTCAATGTTGTGAACGTTTGATGCCATCTTGATTAATTTTCTTCCTTCCACGTGGCTACCAAGTTAAAACACAATTTAATATTTCGTTTACACTGGGCCCATAACCTGATGGAAAATTGGATATATATTTGGATAATAATATATTCAAGTTTCGGTTTAAATTAACAGAGTTTATTTAAGTGAAACACGTGGTGAAAATATACAAAAGTGTTATACAGAATGCAGTTGTTTACGATATTACAATAAGCATGAGCGTCTAAAAGGGATCTGAAGTTAGGATAGGAAAAACAGCTGAGGCATCAGTTGCCTCGTCAGTGGGTAAAGAAAGAAGACAGTACATTCATGTGTGTGTGTATTCGGCAGGGCGCGGGGATCCGCCAAATTCAAATATTTCTAACAATAAAAAAACATCGCTCTCTCTCCCAATTATATATTTTTGATGAATAATCGTCCCGGATTTTTTTCCTCCAATTTTACACAATAGCCTTCATTGTATGCGAGCATGTGTGCATCGTGTACATAAATATATATATAAATTATATATATTATATAGGGTAACGCCACGCGCCACTCACCCTGGGGAATGAATAGGAATAGGAAACAAAGGCGTAGAAATGCAACTGACACCCTCGTTGCCCTGCAACCCCTCTCCCTCCCCCCCCTCTCCCCCCTCCCCCCCCCCCCGCGCCGTCTCTTTAGAGTGTGCGACACGCAAGGACAGTTGGTATTCATAAACAGAGATGCTGTTTACAAATGCCAACTTTTTATTAGTATGAATCAGAATCAAGCGTCATTTTGAAGATAGAGCACAACAACAAAAACAAATTATTAAATATAACAAAAAAAAAAGTCTGGCACTTAATTAAGATTAATTTGTGAAAAATTATCTAAAAGAATAATAATAACATTAGTGTGCGATGTTTGTGTTTTTCTAACTGAGTCTTATGTATTTTTGAGCAGAGATTTCAAAAATTCCGTGCATGGTCACTGATTAAAAGTAACTAACCCCTTTATGCCATATAATATGCACAAAAAATATTAAAATACATCCATATAAATAGCTTATAATTGAATGTAAATAATGTAATGTGTAAATTTCTACTGATGTAAAACTAATCTTACTTTATTTTTGGAAGGAAATAGTGTAAAAACAAAAATCTGGCGTCTATAGTCACACAACATTCACTTACCTTGGTAATTGAAAGTTGTATTCTGTGCTTACCACACCAGTTTTTTTTGTGTCAACATATATTTAGATTCTACCGATATATTAGAATTTAAGATATAAAATTTATAACCTAAAATATTTATATTTTTGTTACCATCACTTCTCTATTCTTTCCTATGAAGTGTGCTTCAATTTTGAGGGAAAAATGAGAATATTCATTTTAAAGAATATCTAAAAAAATAATTGATTTAGTAATTTTAATTAAAATCGTTAGAGCGAATTTTGGGAAAATCGAAAAAAACTGAATAAGTACATTAGTAAAGTAAAGTTGGCAGATTTTATGAAAATGCTTATTTTCACGCCTCAGGAGGGTATTTAACTTAAATATAAATTTTCAACCTCGTAGCATGACCTACTTTCTTCATTCATTATTTTGATCCCACCTAGCCAGACAAATTTTTTGGCCTCAGGGATCGCAAATCATCTATTTCCATCTCGAGAAATAATTTTTTACATCAATCTAATACTTTCTCTCTCGGATTTGACTAAACACTTTTACTACTCACACATTTGTTGGATATTAATTAAAATTATATTAATTATTATAATCGAACTGAAAAATATGTTTGACTTATAATTATGAAATGAAAAAGAAATATTAACGATTTATGCTGAGGAACTTTGACAGATGAAATAATTTAATCCATCTCTCTTTAGAATCAAAATTAAGGCGCATGTCCACCAGAGCTCTAATTTCCTGATTAGGAAATTTTTATATTTTACCCTAATGGTGCTTTAAATTCTTGAAGCACTGGCATAATTAAAATTAAGCATTAATCTTTTCCTTTATTATTTCTATTAATTTATTATTTAAGGTAATTTTAAGCAATAATAAAAGATTCTAATTTTAAATAATAAATTTCGTAGTTTTATTCGAATGTGAAATTAATTTAGTTTCTTGTGGTCGAAAACAAAGGGAATGCTTTAAGTATTAGAAAGATTTTGAAAATTCTCAAAGACCAAAGGCCACGTCTTCCTATTTTACATATGAGTTCAAATTTTGCAGACATTTTTTAATGCATTGGAAAAACTTCTTTATTAAATTTTGCTTAAAAAAAAAGAAACAAATTTTTATGTAGGAGAGGTGAGAGGGTCAGAAGAATTTTATTTTATTTCTTTAGTTATTAACGCAAAAACATTTATTTAATTTTACTAAAAAAACATTTTCCTTACGAATTTATTTAAACGATGCAAAAACAATTCTAATTAAATACTTAAGATTTTTTTTATGTTTTTAAATTAATTTCGCTCGAGTTGCCGAGTAGCCCTTGACATTAAGTTGCGAGGCTCCCTGATACTAATTAACTCGCATTTTGCTTTTGATTTTCCTGTTGTTTTTCCCCTAATTAAAGTTAAAATCTCAACTTTGGAATAAAATGACTTTTGTTTTTACTTAAGATAATTTAAATTTTTTATTTAATAAAGTAGAAAGCAAAAGAAAGACCTTTTCTTTCTCGATCTCTTTTTCTCTTTAGAAAAAAGAAAAGGAAATGATTAAATTCTATTATATCAATATGAACGTTCTCAGATCAAAACAAATTATTTTTCTCTCAATAATTTTTTTTTAGAACAGGGACCTTTTTGAAAATAAGTGGGTAATGAAGAATTTTATAAGCAATGGAGGCGCAAAGCTATATGTAGGCTATATAATTAATATAATGACAGAATTTTTTAGATTGAAATTATAAGTTTGGGCTCGATTTTGATCAAGAATAAATAATTTAATCTATTTTTTTTTTTTAAATTAAGATTATTAAATTTTCCAAAAATGATTAAAATACAATAAATTCTATATACTTAATTTCTTTCTAATATTAATATATTGATACAGTACCTGGTATATTAACATTTTATTTGTAGTAAAACCGGTAGAAAAAAATTATTATTGTTTTTTTTGTTTTTTTTTTTGTTTAATTGTTTTCATGTTAAAAAAATAAATTTTACTTCAGGTTAGTGTGGGAAAAATTCGAATAGGCTCAAAAACAACTGACTCAAATAGATCTAGGGCAATGGATTAAAGAAAATCACCAAAATCAATGCGGTTAAGCAATGCCAAGCGTGGCGAAACCTCTGGTGGGTAAGCCCGAGGAATCAGATTGTTGAACGTCCCCCGGTAGCCATCGGTTCATTTATAAATATGTAACACATATTTAATATAATACAAAAACTCCTAAATGGCTTCAAGCAGCCGAGAGGGCAAATCGAATAAATGAATAAATTCGTCAAAAAAGCTAAAATTAAAGATATTGCTTAGTTTTTGGTCAGGTCTTGCGCATGCGCATTATGACCGGACTCAAACAGGGATGTTCCTTGAATTCCATCTCAGTCAGCATATTTCCTTCCCATAGAGAAAGTATAATCATGAATATTCATTCCATTTGTTGGTTCAGAGATATAAATCAAAACAAATCTTATCTGCTTATATACACTTATACTTACTGTAATTTAACTTTTCCCATAGTTCAACTTCACTAGAATCAGATGCTGAGAATAAACACAAATCAATTTGTAATTTAATTATTCAATTTAAGAGTTAACATATGATTAGAACAGCTCTCTTCTTTCTTCCCCAAGGCCGATAAGACAAGAGAAGACGTCTTTATTAGAGAGGGGGAGTTTCTATAAAACGACCCAAGTAATTTGTGTGTTGAAACCAATAGGATTGGGCGTCCACAATTCGAATCTCATGCATGTGAATTAAACCCCTTCCCAAGAAGTTTAACCCCAGCTCGCTTCCCTCCCGCCTAGTTGCTAGGCAAATTCTTTTCTTCAACCCAAATCCCTCGAGGAGGTGATTTCTCGATTTACCAAAAAGAAAGAGAAAAAGACAAAATCTCTAATGAAATTTGCTTATCCGAAATTTCTTTTAAAAAAAAAAAAATTTCCAAAATTGCATTTTTTTTTTTTTCAAATTTATTTCAAAATTGAACATCTCTTTATTTTTATAATAAAAACATTTTTTCAATTCTCTCGTAAATTAAAATCTTGTCAGCATACACGTAGATATAAATATTTTTAATAAATAAATCTCATTCATAACCCTATGATACATCTGAATTTCAGAGTACATTTGAGTTTTAATCATGAGTAATGTTTAAAAAATTGTATAGCTCTAACTAAAAATATTGAAAAGTCAGGTGATATTTCAATGTGTGACGGTACCGTATTTATTAGTAGAAAGTGAGGTTTGCTTAGGAAGACGGTCGCAATTTTTAGTTAGATTCATCCGGGGAGCGAGCATTTGCAGCTGCCCAACAAATTTCGTTATCTAGGAACAAGACACGGTCTAGACTTAACACATTTATACCTCAAAAAACTAGTTAATAAATCAAAATGCCCTTTTCTTTGAAAATTATTTGAGCAGATCTGACCAATTTCATAAGTGAATTGTGTATAAGTTTCACTTCTTCAGTGCCCAGTATGAATACACGTTTTTTTTTTTTTTTTTTTTTTAAATAAAGGACTTTTTTTGATATCAATTGAACGTTATCAGAAATGAAATAAGACATTGATACAAAAACATAAATATCTACAAAAAAAAAAATTCAAATTTAAGGTGCTCGTCTCGAAGTGTTGATTTTGGGAGATTCCAACGGCCACAATTTTGAAGCTATCGACCTCAAATTTTTTAAATTAAAGCTATTTAAAATATCTACAACTTATAGAAGCCCTTTTTTTGATTTTCGAAAAAAAATTTTTTTTTTTTTAGATTAATCACATTAAATAAAAGATATTTTGAAAAAATTCGGTTTATATCTTATAGATAATTAAATTAGTAATCATTGTGTTAAAAAATAATTAATTTTTTGCCTTTAATTAATTAGCTGGAACATTACCAATGAAATGGACTAAAATGTTTGTTTCCCTATGGGCAGAACTAACGCCATCTCTTGACGCCTAGAGTAACCATTTTTTGAATCAGCTAATAACGGTTTCTCGAGACTCGCCTCTTAAATGAAAAATGAAATTAATTTTTGAAAAAAAAAGAATTATTTTTTCAATTTTAAGAATTTCAAAATAAATGGAATATGAAAAAACAAGATTTTTGAAAATCTTATCTCACTCTACCTTTGTTATAAAAACTCAATATAATAAATTAAAAAGTTGGCATAATTAAAATATAATCCGGAAACGAAAAA
>JAKCPI010027857.1:0-11897 GCA_023213315.1 Euborellia annulipes | reverse complement strand
TCTCTCTTTTGTATGAAACATTTTGTTGTTAGTATATTAATATAATTTTTTTTTTTACTGGGATAGGAATCCATTTCCTTTCTCATTTATTTTGATAAGCCAAATTTGAAAAAGTTTTAATTTAAAATATTTTGTATATTAATTGATATAGTCTATTTTATAATAAAAGTATAACAATTAACTATTTTTACTATGAAAAAAACATGAATATATTATGAATATAGCATATAGGTTGAATTTAATTTTAAATGAGAGGCGAAATTATTTCAAAATGGATGCATAGCTTATTAATAAGCTTTTAGTCGATCTGATATATTTCTAATTAGATTGAATATGAATGCATAAGTATTGAGATGTATCAAATATGAGCGAGTGAGTATGCATAGTAATTCTCTCAAAATATATACGGTTTAACTATTTAATGGAATAGGGAAAATAATAGCGGTGAATTTACAACTAAACAAAGTCTTATTAAATGTTATTATGGTGTAACAATAGATAAGCCAGTTAAAATTATATTGCGATTAATTTTTCATATAAACGGTTGTATAGAAATTGTTTTGGGTTTGGGAATAAATAAAATAAAATATTTTTAATGATTACGACATTCTAATTTTATTTTCTTTTACCTCTATATATGTTAATATATATAGAGAGAAAGTATGTCAAAAATTCGATGTCGAGATTTTGATGGATATACACGTTTTGAGATCCCCCAAAAAAGTGGTTTACGCGACATGGTCTGTCTGTCTGTGTGTGTGTGTGTCTCTATC
The DNA here is from genome assembly GCA_023213315.1 of Euborellia annulipes. NCBI lineage: Eukaryota > Metazoa > Arthropoda > Insecta > Dermaptera > Anisolabididae > Euborellia > Euborellia annulipes. The sequence goes on along the minus strand of JAKCPI010027857.1, from coordinate 11,124 downwards.
CAATTTAAAGCATGAAGGAATTGAGTTTGATGGTTAAAATTTTATATTTAAGTTAGACACTCCCCTGGGTCGTGACACGAAGCTTTTGAACAAAATCGGCCAAAGAGTACTAGTACTTTATTGATGTACTTTTTCAGTTTTTTTTTTCGATTTTCACAAAATTCGCTCCAACGATTTTGATTAAAATTCAAAAATCAATTATTTTTTAGATGCTCTTTAAAATGTATATTCTCATTTTTCCATTTAAAACTTCTGAAGACCACTTATATACTTCATAGGAAAGATAGGAGAAATGATTGCCATGGTAACAAAATATAAATATTCTTCCATTTTTAGAAATTTTACATCTTAAATTCAAATGTACTGTCGGTAACTAAATATATCTTGACGCAAAAAAAATCTGTTGGGACAAGCACAGAACACAACTTTCGATTACCGAAGGTAAGAGAAAGCTTGTGTGCTGTGCGACCAGTCATACAAGATTTTTTTACTTTCTCTTACCTAGAGAGAGAGAAAGTACAAAGTCTTTATATTCAGAAAGAAGAACTTTTTTAGTTACCTATATTTTCGATTTTCTCAAATAATTTTGATTAAAATTCATAAATCAATTATTTCTTAGATGCTCTTTAAAATGTATATTCTCATTTTTGCCTTGAAATCCTTTGAAGCACACTTTTGTTCTTCATAGGTAAGGTAAGAGAAATGGTAACAAAATAAAAATATTTTTCTATGTTTATATAAATATTTTACATCTTGAATTATAATATAACGTCGGAAACTAAATGTAAGTGGACACAAAAAATCTGGTGTGACAAGCACAGAACACAACTTTCAATTACCCAAAGTAAGAGAAAGTTGTAAGCTGTGCGACCAGTCACACTAGATCTTTTAATATATTCACTTGTATAAATACTTGAATGAAATGTGTATAGAAATTAAAACAAAGGATTGAATAATTTGGTACTAAATTTGGAAAAATTGCTATGCAAATGAGATGTCTATTTCTGAATGGAAAAGAAAACCTTTTAGGTGTCTAAAATAATTGATAAGCCATTTGATGTCGGCGCTGACGATATGTGCGGTTCGTTGTGTTCAAATGAATCGAACTGAATCTTTTAGCGAACAGACAGATGAGATGGATAGAGAGTCCTCGAAGGCTATTTGGGGGCCGGTTATTTGGGGACCAAATGGCCCTGTCCTATCATTTTGGTTATTATAAATAACTGATAAAACATCCCCCAAAACAGTTCCCTTATTAGACACTTGAAATTATTCAACTTTACACATTTTCTACTAATTCACTTTTGATTAATACAAAATTTTATAAGAAACTTGAGAACATAAACTCGTTTGTTTGAGCATATTAATTTATTAAATTTATTGTTCTTAAAAAAATCACTATTTTTTTTTTTTTTTAATAAATCTTTTTATTTCAATGAGGTGAGAATAGGCAGATAAAAGGATGCTTATCGCTTACATTTCAGGTCCTTCCTCAGGACTAACAACTGCGAAGTCCTAAAAAGATTTACCTAGCAAATGTCAACGAGCAGCCAGAGGGGACATTTGGGTGCGGAAACATTCTCCCCCACCCTCAAAGCTTTGTGATCTTTTTTAAATTTTATATTATTCTTAAATAAAATATATCTAGGGGTATATAAAATGTAAAAAACTGGTGTGACAAGCACAGAACACAACTTTCGATTACCGAAGGTAAGAGAAAGTTGTGCGCCAGATTTTTTGTGTCGACATATATTTAGTTCCCGACAGTACGGAACATATGAATTCAGATGTAAAATTTATAAGAATGGGAAATATTTATATTTTGTTACCATGGCAACCATTTCTCCTATCTTCTCTATGGAGTACAAGAGTAAAGTGGTCTTCAGAAGATTTAAAGACAAAATGAGAATATACATTTTAAAGAGAATTTAAAAAATAATTGATTTTAGAATTTAAAAAAAATCGTTGAATCAAATTTTGAGAAAATCGAAAAAAACTGAAAAAGTACATCAGTAAAGTACTAGTACTCTTTGGCGTTTTGATTAAAAGCTTATTTTCACGCTCCGGGGAAGTGTCTAACTTAAATATAAAATTTCAGCTTCATAGCTCAATTCCTTCAGGCTTAAAATTGAACACACACTCACTCACCCACCCACAGACAGACCATGTCGCGAAAACCACTTTTTTACTTTCTCTTACCTATGTATATATGTAATATATATATAGAGAGAAAGTATTGGATTCATGTCAAAAATTCGATGTCGAGATTTTGATGGATCTTCACGTTTTGAGGTCCCCTGAATCCAAAAAAGTGGTTTTCGCGACATGGTCTGTCTGTGGGTGTGTGGGTGGGTGGGTGGGTGGGTGGGTGTTCAATTTTAAGCATGAAGGAATTGAGCTATGAGGTTGAAATTTTATATTTAAGTTAAACACCCCCGGGACCGGGAAAATAAGCTTTTGAACAAAATTGGCCAAAGAGTACTAGTACTTTACTGATGCACTTTTTCATTTTTTTTTTCGATTTTCTCAAAATTTGCTCCAACGATTTTTTTTTAAATTCAAAAATCAATTATTTTTTAGATGCTCTTTAAAAGGTATATTCTCATTTTGCGATTGAAATCTTCTGAAGACCACTTTGCTCCTGTATTTCATAGGGAAGATAGGAGAAATGGTTGCCATGGTAACAAAATATAAATTTTTTCCCATACTTATAAATTTTACATCTTGAATTCATATGTTCCGTACTGTCGGGAACTAAATATATGTCGACACAAAAATCTGGTGTGACAAGCACAGTACACAACTTTCGATTACCGAAGGTAAGAGAAAGTTGTGTGCTGTGCGCCAGTCACACCAGATATTTAATGATTTTTTTGCATTTTAAGGGACAAAATCCTCCCCCGCATCCCCTCCTTAGATCCAAATGTTAATGTTTTTTAACTTTTATTTATTTATTTTCACTTCTCTAGACCTTCTGAAGAAATGTTAAGGCTAAAATATTCCTTTTCATCCCTCCAAATTTTTTTCGTGGCCCTATAATTAACGAAAAGGGGTGGAACTAAGTAGGGGGCTACCCCCCGAAAACGGTACGTGCTGGGGGTAAACGAAGGTCATATTTGGATTCAGGAGGTCATTTTACTTAAGAATCTGAAGGAATTTTCTCGGGGCCAGAAAAAAGTTTCATTTTGTAGCACAGTGTAATCATACCTAGGGTTACCATGATTTATTGAGGCCAGACCCGGACAGACTACTTCCGGAGGTCTAGGGGGCTTGGAAAAATGTCGCGAAAAACACTTTTTTGGATTCAGGGGACCTTAAAACGTGAAGATCCATCAAAATCTCGACATCGAATTTTTGACATGAATCCAATACTTTCTCTCTCTATATATATTACATATATACATAGGTAAGAGAAAGTAAAAATTAACAATTTTTTCTGATTTTTCACAATTTTTTCACTGATTTTCTACATATTCAGGCGGACAGACCCACCTCACCCTTCCTTAAACATCCCTCAACTAAAAAAAAATATATAGGATAAAGCAGGTTGGGTGTGAGCGATTCCGAAGCCCTTGCAAGAAGAATTTTTTTCAAACTTTGACAAGAAATAATTTCTACCCCTTTAGATAAAATATGGCAATATTGAAGGACTAGAAGAATCCGTAAATATAACTTTAAATTTGTGGAGATCAGCCCAAAAAAATGAAAGTAATAGCTGCATATTTGCCAATTTGACCAACTGAGCTGTGAATCTTCCATCTTCTTGCAAGCGCTTCGGAATCAATTGAAAATGATTTTGATGATTATTTTTAATGATTTTTTTGCATTTTAAGGGACAAAATCCTCCCCCGCGTCCTCCCCTTAGATTCAAATGTTAATGTTTTTTAACTTTTATTTATTTATTTTCACTTCTCTAGACCTTCTGAAGAAATGTTAGGGCTAAAATATTCCTTTTCATCCCTCCAAATTTTTTTCGTAGCCCTATAATTAACGAAAAGGGGTGGAAATAAGTAGAGGGCTCCCCCCCCCCCGAAAACGGTACGTGGTGAAGGAAAACGGAGGTCATATTTGGATTCAGGAGATCATTTGACTTAAGAATCTGAAGGAATTTTCTCGGGGCTTTTTTTCTTGTAGCACAGTGTTATTAATCATGATATTTCAGTAAACTTGGTAATTTTTTTTACAATTGATCAATTTTTGACTTGCTCATGTTTTCGTGTATGTTAACGGTTACAGAAATATAGCTCTACATTGTTTAAGGGTTAAAAGGTTGCTATTAAAACTTTTCGAAGATGGCTACTAAGCGAGAGTGACGTATCATTTTGATATTATTCAAATTAGACAATACAATTGTTTAAATGATTTTCGGACAATTTTCTTTTTTTTAATTTCATTTAAGATCTTTTTCGGCATCGAAGGCCATTGATTTCAATTGGATTGGTAGCCGATCTAATTGAAATAAATTGTCGCATGAGACGGGATGCGAACCCGCGGTACAAATGGCCAGTACGCTACCTATTACACCAAGGCCCGAGGGCATCTTCGGTACTCAATGACGAGCGAAATATGTTCTGACACGAAGTTTCAAAATTGTACCGTTTTGTTTTAGCATATTATAAAATTTGTAAACGAATACAGTTCTTTATCAATGTTAATTTGAATCCGGAACTAAATAAATATCACCCCTATTACCCACTACTCCTCTGGCGTGCGCCACTGCCTCTTCACCTTCTCTTCATAAATTTTGGACCATTGGCTAACAATCCCGGTGAAATAAATAGAGACGGGGTTTAAATGGCTTTCGCTGCCGAAAAAAAGCTTAAATGAATAAAAAAAAAAAAAAAATTTGGGCCCCCCCTTGACCAAATCCTGGGACCGCCACTGATTAACACTATTTTTATTTCTTAAAAATTATTAACTAATCTTAAGAAATTTGTGTATGAGAGGTAAAAAAGCTAATCGAACAGGGTAATTGAATATTAAATAAGTTATATATAAATTATTACTGCAGCAGGCTATAAGAATCGTCATCTCTAAATAAGTTAAATAAAAAATTTAAATAATTTTCATACACCAAATAATCTAACTCCTGATGAAGGAAACGAAAACCCATCTCAGTATCATCCCATTAAAGCTGGTAAATATAATTCACAAATATAAGTAAGTGAAAAGTCCTCAATGACATATTATTGTGTAACAGATTTGATTTAATAATTTAATCAATGAAATTTTATTTTTTTCTCGTGTAAATAATGATGAGGAAAAAGAAACAGGTTTTATGGATTTCATTAAAGTGAAAAAAAAAAAATTAATGATAGATATTATTTTCAAGTACATCCTCTCTAAACAAGTTGATCTTCAAATAAATCAAGTGAATACACACACCGGTTGTTATTTTAATTTTCTTGAATGATGAAAATGGGGGAATACCAAAATTGTGGGAACTTAAATGAATGACTGAGGTGAATCAAGGACAATTGTCCTCACATCATTCTGTTATGTGACCTCTTATAGATACATGTATGGTTACAAATAATAAATTTGTACACTCAAAGCAAATTAAAGAGGCTCTCTTTAAATATAAGTATTAATTTTATGCTCCATTCCCCATTGATACCTGGAGGAATTAACAGGGTTATAAATAATTTCGAGTGAATAATAAATTAAATCGAAATAATTTTCTGTACAAAAACACGAGGAAGAAGAAGATTCACCAAAATACTATCCATTCTTTTGTTCAGATATTCTTTTTATACATTCACTTATCATCAACGATCTACTTTTGACACGTCAAGGTCGGATGTTTAGAAATATTTTTTACCAACAGTATAAAAAAAAATTATTATTCATTTATAGAAACAGGTTTGGGTGTCGGTCATAAGGAAAACTAGCAATTTTAGAAACACTCAGAAAGACTAATCAATAAAATACAGATCCTTCCTAAGAAAATTTCAGATTATTCTCTCATAGAAAAAAAAAAGGTCGAAGTTGGGTATTTTTACTTTCTCTTACCTATGTATATATGTAATATATATATAGAGAGAAAGTATTGGATTCATGTCAAAAATTCGATGTCGAGATTTTGATGGATCTTCACGTTTTGAGGTCCCCTGTATCCAAAAAGTGGTTTTCGCGACATGGTCTGTCTGTGGTGTGTGGGTGTGTGGGTGTTCAATTTTAAGCATGAAGGAATTGAGCTATGAGGATGAAATTTTATATTTAAGTTAAACACCCCCGGGACCGGAAAAATAAGCTTTTAATCAAAATCGGCCAAAGAGTACTAGTACTTTACTGATGTACTTTTCAGTTTTTTTCGATTTTCTCAAAATTCGCTCTAACGATTTTGATTAAAATTCAAAAATCAATTATTTTTTAGATGCTCTTTCAAATGTATATTCTCGTTTTGCCCTCAAAATTGTTTGAAGCACACTTTACTCTTGTTCTTCATAGGAAAGATAGGAGAAATGGTTGCCATGGTAACAAAATATAAATATTTTCCCATACTTATAAATTTTACATCTTGAATTCAATTGTACCCTACTGTCGGAAACTAAATACATGTCGACACAAAAATCAGGTGTGACAAGCACAGAACACAACTTTCGATTACCGAAGGTAAGAGAAAGTTGTGTGCTGTGCGCCAGTCACACCAGATTTTTTAGGTGCAGAAAGAAGCCGGGGAATTTTACGTGTAAAATAATAAGAAATAATTATTAGTAAATAATATAAAAAACTGGCGTGACTGGTCGTACAGCACACAACTTTCTCTCATCTTCGATAATAGAAAGTTGTGTTCTGTCTCACACCAGATATTTTTGTGTCGAGATATATTTAGTTTCCAACAGTACGATGGTACATTTGAATTTGAAAAATTTATAAACTATTTATATTTTGTTACCATGGCAACCATTTCTCCTATCTTTCCTATGAAGTACAAGATTAAATTGGTTTTCATAAGATTTTAAGGGCAAATAATCGAAAAAAAAAAAACTGGAAAAAGTGCATCAGCAAAGTACTAGTACTCTTTGGACTATTTAGTTCAAAAAGTTTCGTGTCACGTAACATGGGGGTGCCTAACTTAAATATAAAATTTCAACCTCCTAGCTCTTCTCGTTCTGAGTTATTTTATTCACAGACAGACAAACAGACCATGTAGCGAAAACCACTTTTTTGAATTCAGGGGACCTCAAAACTTGTATATCCATCAAAATCTCGACATCGAATTTTTAACATGAATCCAATACTTTCTCTCTATATATATTAACATATATATAGAGGTAAGAGAAAGTAAAATTTCAAAAATTCTTCAAGTAGAATAAAATCATTTTAAAATAGCGAAAAAAATTACAAATTTCAAAAAAAATCTAAGGTAAAGTAGCTACTGAATCTAGTTGAGGCAGTTATTTTCAAAATTGTTACAGATCTATAATTTTAAGAAACACTAAATAAGGTCAAATAAATGTATTCCTAGATTAGGAATATAAAGAGAAAAAACTAGTCTCTCTCACCACTTCAATTTACTGCAAATATTTCGTCCCTCTACATGAGCCATCTTCAGTGGTTATATGAAAATTCTGAGAGAGGTTTTCATTAAATTATGAAAATTAGAAAATTTATCGCTTTTTTTACAATTATTAGGCCTTCTTACTACTACTCTCAGAATATTCATATATCCAGTGAAGATGCACCCTGTAGAGTGACCGAAATATTTGGAATAAAATGAAGTGGTGAGAGAGAAGCAGGGTTTTTCTCTCTTTATCTTCATTTCACATACCAAAATTCATCGTTCTAGTTCGTTGTATTTCACAAATACTCACACATGAAAATATTGATTGAGTATAAAAACGTTCAAATCTTGAAGATGATCACAATACTTTTTGTATATCTCAAATAAGTGTAGACACTAAAAAAAGGAGTGTTGGAAGAGAGGAAATAAAACCAAAAGCAGCAATAATGCAAACACCATAAAAATTCCTATTATGATAAAATGTAAAATTTATTATGTATAGAACACATTAACGAAGTTGCTTAGTATAATATCATTTACATGATAAAATTATAAATATTGTAATGATGGGTTAAATATATACAAAGATGGATTTTTGAAAAGATCTATCAATAATAGATCTGGACAGCTCTCACACAATTACGACCAACCCTTACTAAGGGGGTATCGACATGGAGGATAATTAAAAGGTCCGGGAGCATTCGAACAACGACCACGATTACAATTACGTGATTGTGACCGTCTTCTTTGAGGTTCTCTTCGAACACGGATCAGATCTCCTTCAAATGCAACATCACTAGAAGCTGCAGTAACTTGTAGGCTTACAGCCAGTAGAAAAAAACATAAAGAAAGAATAACAAGCTTCAGATCCATGGTGCATAAAATACTGTCCGCTTCGCTAATCCGAGTATCCTTTATATAGGCTTGCACGTTACATTAGCCTTTCACTTCTTTTATGAAGGACTAACTAAAATAATCATTCTACAAAAATTTTTTTCCCACCGATATTATTATATCAAATTCATTAAACTTGGCTTGTAAGAAACTGGTTTAAGAGGAAAAACTAGTATTAAAGAATTCCTTTGTCAGAAATAAAATTCCAGTTCATTTATCCAACAAGTAAATAAATAAAAAAAAATGACTTGAAGCAAAAATTGCTTCATTTTTATTTATTTATTTATTTTTCACTTCACTAACGGCTGGGATAAACTCCAAAATCAAGTCTTTCTTTCCCATCCTCATATCAGTCGATTCGACAAGCGAGTATAAAAGACGAAATTTCTTGAGTGATAGTATTATACTGTATTTAACCCTAACCTTTTTAAAAAGCTTCTTATCAGTAATCAGTTATTTGTTTCACGTCCTGAGCGATTATATTAGCTATGAATTAATAAATAAATACCAAATTTGGACGAAAACGATATGACCAAAAGAAAAAAAACACTTCAGGAATTTTCAAAAAAAATTTAGAAATTCTTTAAGAATGATGGAAAAAAAAATTGCTTTAATTTTATTCCGATCCAAAAAAAGAAAAGGAGAGCGAACAAGGTGATCTCCCCGACTCTCAAACCAATTAAATCCCTCTTTAAAAAATCACTAAATCACTGGTTATTGCCGGCAGGACTAGCAACGAAGAAAAACAACAGTCAACACATGCGTTGCGAATAAGCAAATAGCGGAAAAACCTCGCGCTGGCGACTTCGAGGGATCATCATGTGGAACGTCCCCATGTAGCCATTGGTACATAAGTTAAATAAATAAACAAAATAATACATAAATATATATATTTACTTCTAAATGGCCTCAGCAGCCGGGAAGGCAAAATTAAAAAAAAAAAAAAAAAAAAAAAAAAAAAAAAAAAAAAAAAAAAAAAAAAACTAGACTACTAGTATTAATATTTTTAACATCTCTCAACTCTCGGCCACGGGCTTAGTGATGAATTGGGAATATATAGCCTTTCTGATTGTTACATAATTCTAAAAAAAATATAGAAGTATGGAATGATTGAGGTTTTGATTTTCACTCTACATGTAGACTGGGAAAAAAAAGGTGGGGAGAAGCTTGATGTTATAGTTTGGAACGAAAGTGGAGCGAGGAAAAAATAATTCACAGGCAACTAATATAATACTTAAAAAAATTTTAAAATACGGATATTAAAAAGAAAAGCATTAAGTACACAAGAAGAAATTTTTTTATTAATTTAAATTTCAAGAACAATTAAAAAATGGCTACAAAAATATGCATGAATTAATCGGCGTTCTTTGAAGAGTATCCTCAATAGGCGTAACGGAAAAATGCGGAATATACATAAATAATTTTATTTTTTTCATATCACAATCGTATCAATAGTAGATTTGGACAGGATTCACACATAATCCGCCAACTCTTATAAGAGGATACGCGCATGGAGGGTAATTAAATGGTCCCGGAATACTTGAAATTCCAAATGAAGATCTCACAAATCCAGGATAAGCAATGGCTCCATATCCTCTGCGGACTCGAGTAACATCTTCTCCTTTGGTATCTTCTTCAGCAGCTGCAATTACGTGTACAGCCAGCAGAAAGACGCAGAGAGTAATAAGAACGAGCTTCAGACCCATGATGCTTGAGAAAACTAACCATTTTTCAATTCTTTTCTTTATATAGATACCTTTGAATAAAGACCTTTCACTTGATATTATTTTTATTGAAGGACTTACTAAAAAATTGTGATCTTGAAATTTTTTGCTTCTTAATATCAGGTGTATCAAAGTTATTTATTCTAAATTATATCAAAAGTATTAATTAATTTCAAATTTGGTTTGAAAAAAAATAACAAGTTTGTGTGGGTATAATAAATACCTATGCTTAAAAAATTCCTTTCCTTTGTAGATTGTCATTAATAAAATTCCAAACAGTTAAACTAGTGTAAAAAGCCTTCATTTTTTATGAAATATTTTAAATTATGTTATTAGCAAAGTTTTTTTTTTTAGAGGATTTAATATTCTTTGGCAGTAGGTAGGTATATAATTAAACTTGGTTAGGTCAATATCACTGGAGATATCTTTTATTTATAAATTTTTATAACCAAATCGTCTTAGTTTGATTTTAACATTTTTTTTAAATTGAAACTTTGTACAATATAAATAGGGTGTGAGCTTCCATAGTTTCTCTCAATAGTCTAAAAATTCGTGACTATAAAGAAAGAGCTATTATTCGGTTTTCCAAAAGAAAAGTAACCTACTTCAGATTATTAGTACAATTTTAGAGTAAGAACCCGAACTAACAATTTTGTCGATCTAACTGATTGCGTTCTCAAGTTCCCATGCATACAGACAGAAATAATTACAAAAATGTTTATTATCTGTAATTTGTATAAGAGAAAGTAAAAGCCGAAAATACTTTTTTTAATATAACAACCATGCACCGAAAAAGAGTAGATTCTAAAGTTTATTTATAAGAAATATATAGGCGTATTTTAATATTTTTTTAACCCTTCCCTTTCCCTGTAGCCGTGTGGTAAGAGATGTTGACAAATGTAAATATTAATAATTTTTAAGTTAAAGGGTGCAGGTTCGAATCCCAGGTATTCCGATTATTTAAATCTTTCGGATACCAAAAAGTATAAATGCCTGGAT
>JAKCPI010027854.1:0-32300 GCA_023213315.1 Euborellia annulipes | reverse complement strand
TACCCTGCTCATTTGCTCCTCCAGATTCGTTCTCCAACTCCAGCCAGCGTAATTGGTTAAAATTGTGGCTTCATGCTAAATATAAATAAAAAAGTTATTTAAAAATTTGTCAAAATTCCCTAAACATAGTTACCAAAATTTATATTCCACAAATCCTTTCTCTCATTATAATGACAGTCAAATGAAATTATAAGTTAGCATTAAAAATAAAAGGAAATTGATAATATGATTTTTAAAAAAGTGCAGGAGGTGGATTTGAACTCGCGAAGTTTGGTTACATGAGAATGGAAAAAGATATAGATTGCTTGAGGACGAATTAACCACTTGAGCCACACTTTACTTAATTCTTTTTAGGCAAAAATAAGCAATATAAGAAACATGAAATAAAAGAAGTATTAAAAAAATGTTTAAAATTCCACATATGATATATCATTTTTCTTATTTTTTATGCGGATTAATAATTTATATTCGAAATTTCAATAGAATGCATAGTTTTCAAATAATTCAATAGTCAAACGTCAGATTGTTTATGCCTTAATGTAATTAAACAAAAAAACTCTATCTAACATATGATACATGTCATTAATTCTTGAATTCCCCCTGATTCCAGAGAACTAAAGCCCTTTTAATTATATGATCTAATTAGGGAGTTATTGGCGATCAAAGTTAAGCTTATTTTCTACCTTAATGACATCAATCAATTTATATATTATCGAAAAAGCTTATTTAGCATTGTCTGATTAAAACCAAATTTTTACCAGAGATTTATAATTAAAAAAATGAGTTTTTTTCTAAAGTTTCATTGAGATTGGTAAAGAAATAAATAAAATATTGACTATTTTGTAAATTAAGTTTTAGAATTCGGGATCCCAGATGGCAAGCCTAGAGCCGGTTCATAGAGCGCTCTCTTTACCCATCTGGGATCCCGAATTCTAAAACTCAATTTACAAAATAGTCAATATTTTATTTATTTCTTTACCAATCTCGATGAAACTTTAGAAAAAAACTCATTTTTTAATTATAAATCTCTGGTAAAAATTTGGTTTTAATCAGAGAATGCTAAATAAGCTTTTTCGATAATATATAAAATTGAGTTTTGATGTCATTAAGGTCGAAAATAAGCTTAACTTTGATCGCCAATAACTCCCAAATTAGATCATATAATTAAAAAGGGCTTTAGTTCTCTGGAATCAGGGGGAATTCAAGAATTAAAGACATGTATAATATGTTAGATAGAGTTTTTGGTTTAATTACATCAAGGCATAAACAATCTGACGTTTGCCCATTGAATTATTTGAAAACTATGCGTGCTATTGGAATTTTTATTATAAATTATTAATCCTCATAAAAGGTAATGAAAAATGATATATCATATGTGGAATATTAAAATTTTTTTAATACTTCTTTTATTTCATGTTTCTCATATGGCTTATTTTGACCGTAAAAGAATTAGATAAAGCTTTGGCTCAGGTGGTTAATTCGTCCTCAAGCAATCTATATTTTTTTCCATTCTCACATAACCAAACTTCGCGAGTTCAAATCCACCTCCTGCACTTTTTTTTTATTCTTAACTGTTTTTTATACCTCATGTGAGGGGAGGGGCTGGGTATTAATTTTTTAAAATTTTATATTCAAAATAAAATTTAATTCCCAAAATAATAAAAACCTCGTGCAGCTCACAACTAGGTCGGTCCCTTTTGTTTTGCGCCCCCAGCCCAGTTGCGCCTGTTTTGCCACGCCCTCGTTACGGCCCTGGAATTGGATACCAATTAATTGAAATAAATAGGTCGGGTAGAAATATTTGATTTTTAGCATTTCAATAACAGAAAAGAGTGAGCAATTCATTTTTGAAATTCCCCGCCACTCTCTTTTTGATTTTTGTCAAATTCATTATAACAAAATAATCTATCAATCCTTAGTAAATAATTATGATAAATTTCAAGAGTTTTACAAAAAGTAAGAATTTTAATTGATATCACTATAAAATTCAAGTGATAATAGATAAAAAAACAAACAAACATTATATAACCTCTAAATTCAAATTGTGACAGATGTGACGGTAAACAAACGACTGCCGATCACTTTGTTTACTTGAGAAAATTAAATTATTTATTAAATTAAATGTTATTTTAAAATAAATGAAATCATGTCTCTTTTAAAAAGTATAAGAAAAAGTCATTTTCATGAATGTTATGAAGATTTGTGTAAAATTTCAAATATTTATCCTCTACCTTCGGTTCTTGTACATAAAAATAAAAAATCTCTCGACTTTTATTGTGATAATATAAAATTTGAAGAATGGAGACCAATACTAAATGCTCTCTCAAATTCCAAAGATTTAATTTATATTTCATTTCGTTGTAAAAATAAAAATTTTAAAGGTAAGCTATCAATCATATCTTTGAATCATTTGTCATAATATCATCGTTTATCTTTTTTTGCAGTTCTTGAAGAAATAAATAATGAATCGAAGGCTCGTTTCTCGATGAAACAGCCCATTATTTTAACAAAGTATATGTTAAATAATTTAATAAAAAATTTAAATAAATGTTTAGAAATAAATAAAGAATTATTATCATTAGAATTTGATGGATTCCCTCTATCTGGAGAATATTTAGAATATCTTGCCGAGGTTTGTACTTTATTGTTAGTAATTAATTTTTTAAAACTTTTTTGCTTTGTAAGGCTTTATATAATTTGAACAATTTCTGAAATGCATATGTGTATATACACCTAGTCGCGGAAGTCTTCCAATATAGATATAGCCAAATGGTTAATTTTTTACTTTTATGTTTTTATTTGAAAAAATGCTTTGCAAAAGTAGTAAAAAAAAAGAAATATATAAGGCATGTACAGTACTAGAGCAACAAAACAAAAAGCAAATGCCAAGGCTTGTGCCGTTCTTTATTTCAAAAATATTTTGTCTTCGAGTGAGCCCGGGCCACTCAGGGCTTTTGTGAAAACAGAATTAATAACATTTTGACCCTGGAAATATAAAGCTATTGAAGACATGGGCGTATATACTGTATTTTTAAAATATTTTCATTAATGAGGGGGAAGGGGATTTTACATATGAGTTCTTTCCTCTTCGTCTCCTTGAATTATTTTATTCCAAATTTGTTATTATATATCATCTTTTCTAGGGCCTAAATAAATCATTAACTCTACGATATTTATCATTTCACAATTGCCATATTAAAAACGAGGGAACTTCTATCATTTGCCAAATAATAAGAACCAATTATAATATTTTATCAATCGACTTAACTGCCTGTGATTTAGACGATGAAAGCGCCTGGATGATTGCTAATATTATACAAGTAATGTATACTCATTTAAAATATATTTTCATTTAATTTGAATAATAATTTTATTTTTCTAGTTTCAAAATTTAGAACGATTTAGTGAAAAATGGCATCACTCTTTACGTTCGAGACAACCTAATAATGATCAAATACCAGGAATTCGGCGATTTATTCTCAATTCAAATAACATTTCTGATGAGGGATTACAAAATTTAATCGATGTTCTTTCCGATGATCATTGGATTAAAGGTATAAACTTTCCATTTCAAATATATATAAAAAGATTTGCTTTTAGAAAAGGCCAATGCTTCTAAATCCTAGATATATATATTTAAAGTCTCTTCTTCAGTCCTTCATTTTAATTAACTTTATTTGAGAAAGTTGTCCTAGTATCATGAATCCCTCAATGAGTTACAACGTTGTCGATGAGAGAAGTGGCTGTCCAACTAATTAGTACGTAGGAAGAGAGGATATCAGCCTAAAAAGGATAGCCTCTATCAAATGAAAATCCCAGTTCAAGAAAACGTTTCGCCTTTATTTAATTAGATAATGTCATCTTCAGTTCTTATGAGAATATTGGCAATCTCAATGTATACACCATCGAGATGCAGATAGAGTTGTTACGAGTAGCATTTATAATTATTTATTTATTTATTTATTGAATACACTGTTTTGGCTATTTGCCTTACAGGAGAGAATTTTTTTTTATTCCTTTACAGTATAATTCTTATAGCTATCGTACAAAACATTCTGTCCAGTTTATTTTCTCAGTGCTTATTTAATGACAATAATAATTATCATTTCATACTCACAACTCCAACACAGTTCTCCTCCCGCTTGTTTGTAACGGGAAAAGGAAAAAAAGGATGGGTGGGATTCAGAACTTAAGTCATTCAGGACGAATGATCTTAATTTAAGTATGCCGGCCACACAGAAATAGATTCTATTCAGATTCTCCGGGCTTGTAGATCTCAGGAGTGACTCCAATCTTGCGTCCACATGCCAGGAATGTGATCTTATGTTCGCATAAATGGGACATTTCAGTAGAAGGTGTTCCAGATCTTCAACTTCATTTTTATTGCATATTGTGCACATCTCTGTTAGTGTTATTTTGTGAGCATTGCCATTTATATAGATGTAAATAAACCCCTCCTGCCCACCATTCAATATTCATTTTTTGTTCAGTGTCGTTCTTAGAGCGTGTAGACTCCCTTAACATTTATAATTATTACCATTAAATCATTAAGGTAAATATGATGTGGCCCGCGTGAGTTTTACCAGTGGCATGGAATGGTCCATGAATTAATTGAGTCTGACACACCTGATATATAAAAAAATATATGTATTTAATATGTACATTTGTATAGAGGACTTGAAGTTGAGACGAAACTTTTCCGTTTGAGAAGCATATAAAGTCTTTTGGCTTAGGCTACCCATTACTAAAATCATTTCATATAAACAATTAAAATTTAAAGATATAGTTTGAATTTAGTTTAATCCAAATTAATTAAAGATTTGAGAGGACTGGCCTAAACTTTTATCTGATCAAGAACTCATTTTCACTACGATTATTTTTCTTTTTTCAGCTGTTGATTTGCAAGATAATAATATCACAGATAAAGGAGCAATCAAAGTTTTAGAACTTCTAGAAATTAATAAAGAGTTAAGAATATTTGATTTAAGATCATCGTCATATATAAATCCAAATATTCCTTTAAAAATTAAACATTTACTTCAATTAAGACTTGAGGATAATTTTAACGTAAGAATTTATTATTAATAAAAATTTAATCTTTGATAATTTTTTTTTTCTTTTATTTTAGTTTCATTGGCTTAAAACAAATATTTTAAAGAAGAAAAAAAATTTTAAATGTAAAATTCCTCCTTCTGAAAATGCCTGTTCCAATTTCAAAGAACCCTGGAGAGCAAATGAAAGAGTTCGATTAAGGTAATTTTTATATTTATATATATTTATGTGTTGAAACGTCGACACGAGATGGGAGAAAAACTTTTCTCAGAATAAATTCCAGGTTGCAATCATAAATTTATTTGATTTGATTATTTTAGAAAAGCCCAAAGTGAAACGAGTGGAATTCCTTGGATGATGAAATTTAAAGATAGCAAATCAGATGAAGATCTTTTAGAAAACACTCTTACCGAAAATGAGAAGAGGTAATTTATTTTTATTTTTGCACAACCTATTCTAGACAAATGTGTTGATAAGAATGCTCGGTGTTCTGCACGCTTTAAGAGATTCATTTGTCTTGTTTAATTTTTCTTTCCTTTTTGGTCTAAACGCAGCAGCTTGAGATGTAATCCTTTTGAGTACAAAGTTTCTGCAACTAATTGTTCTTTCTTCGAGTTCTTAGAACGCATCAGCTATTTAGGCCATGGGATAATCACTTGCTTTATTTTCTTTTTAAATTTGAATTTACCAAGGGTGACGTTAAAAATCATTTGGACTTTTATGCCACATTGCAAAAAATTAATTTATATCGAAGCATTGTACAGTACCAGTATTCAAAATGCTAAAATAAAATGCATTCTTATTAAGAACTATCATATTAGAATCTTTAAAATGTTATTATAAAATCGGAATATATATACCTTTATCAATGTTTCAAAACCAAACATCAGTTTTAGAGAAAATAACAATAAAGTTTTGTTTACATGAATTATATATAATTTTTCTTGTCAATTGTGCAAGTAACATTAAGTATAAATTTTTTTTAGGACATATTTCATAAAAAATAGCTATTAATTAAACATTGAAACAATATTCCGTTAACTCAATGAATTTTGGTTGACCCCGCAACAGGATATACACTAACCCAGCAATAACCAGAGAAAAATCTTTAATAGAAATATAATAATCTATGAAATAACTCTCTTACGGGGAGTTCAGTACGATCTTGTTACAATTTTCCTTTTATACAATTTCTTTTTCTTGTATTTTGCAGATATCCAATTAATCAACTATTAGAGGAATTGAAAAATGAACGAATGAAACGATTTAAAGCTGAACAAGAAGTAGAATTTTTAAGAGACAAATTAAAACAATTACACTGTCCTGATAAAAATCGAAAATATGTTTTAGTAGAGGAAGAATTTCTTATTTTTGTTAAAAAAACACTCAAATTATTTTCAGAATTTATTAATGAAATTCAGCATGAAAGGTATATTATTATTTTTTTTCTTATTAATATTATGCATGGATGGAAAAACCTCCTCCTCCACTAAAATGTAGATTTTTTGGATGCACATCAAAAGTTAATTTATAAATTCGTTAATTCATTAACAGCCGTGATATTAAAAAGTTCTAATCGCCTTATTATTTTTTTTAGCATGTATCGTAATTCTCACATGAATTTAGGAGAGATTACATCAAATAAAATCAATAGTCAAGAAGAAATTAATGAAGAAAAATTTGATTATATACCAAAAAAATCATTATTGACCCAAAATAAAGACATTTATAGTTGTTGCAGTAGTGATGGTGATTCAATTGCATCCGAAAAGTTTGATTTCAAACAATTTTCTAATCAAAATATTAATTTAAATGATTTCACAAATATTTTAAATAATGCTCTTTTATCTGTAAGAACTCTTAATTAATTTGTGTTTGTTTTTAAGGCAATTTTAAATGACATTAATAAATTGTTTATTAAATAAAAAATAAAAAATCAAGGTTTTAATAAATGCTATTTTTCTAAACCAAATTTTAACAGCGACGTTAAAATGTTGCTTTTATCTCAAAGGTTTCAAAATCATAACCTTACTTTTTTGTTTAAAGGCGCCATTTTGATTCAATAAATACGGCGTTAAAATATTAAAGGCGCCATCTAGACATGACATTAATTTTTAACACTATTGACTAAATGTCGACGCTTTGGCGTTAAAGTTTTTGCTTACAGAATAGCAATTTGAGGCAAGGAGATGTTAATATGAATTAACGCTGATTTCTTATGTTAAAAGTTAACGTTTTTGCTTAGAGAATAGATCCGAATGAGTGTTAAAAATAAAGAGGCGTCTTACTAGTGATAAAAAAGAAAGTAAAAAAGATTTTGAAGAAAATTTTACTCCCCCTCCCCCTCGAAAAAATATACATGTAACCTATAAATTTCTATATATCAATCAGAGATAGTATCATCAATTTATATATAATTAAATAAATATTAAATTAATATTAAAAACCCGCTAAAGGGTTACCAGACTTCTGTGGCTAGGTACAAAAAAAATAAAAAATTAGAAATGTACGACCATTAACAAACAACATGTTCATACATTGAATCAAAAATAAAGAATTCGCACAAACCAAAAATGTCCTAATGTTTGAAATTGCCGAAAAAAGGGTTTTATAATAGATTGATTTTATACTAAAAAATATTATAAAAATAAGAGATGAATTTTATATTTTTTAATAAGAAAATTTTATTTTTATAATTAATAAATATTTTTATATTTTTCTTATAAATTAAAAAAATTATTATATAATGTTTAATTATTTATTATACTCATTATGTACTAAAGATATATTTTTAAATAAATTACTTTGGAAACAATTGGTTTGAATTTTTAAACATAGCCAAGCAACAATAGACTTTTTCTTTGTTGCAAATTTCATTGTTGGCCCTCACACGACCGAAGAAAACAAAATGAATTACCCTTCTAAAAGCAATTCTCCTAAAATAACTGTAAATAAAAATGATATCGAAGCTTTTAATAAACTTTTAGGTAAATAAAATTTATATCTAAATGTATATAATTAATAAAAATTTAAATCTTTAAATTTATTATTTTTAGAGGATCCTGTTTTGAAAAAATTTCTTGAATTTGATAAATGTTATATATATGCAGATAACTATTTAATTGCAATGGTTTTTACTTATTTTAAACGAGCACATTTTACATACAAACAATACACTCGTTATAATTTCTTTGTGGCCTTGTAAGTTTTTTTTTAATTCCTCAGTTCTTTAGTAAATTCGTAGCTTTAGAAAGGACAGGTTTCTTCCTCTTTTATTGATAAAATTAAATTTCTATACATATAGGTATTTAGCTCATGACATGGAAGAAGATAATGAAGATTTGAAATATGACCTTTATTTTTGGGCTCTTGGTGAGAATTGGATTAAATATTATAAAAATTTATTGAAAAGTAGAGAAGCACTCTGGCAAAAGATTGATCATCGAGGAGTTGTAAGCAGAAAATGTTGTGAACGGGTAATTATTGCAAGGCACACTATTTTTAATAATTAATTTTATTTGAAAATAATTGAACTCTTTCAATGGTGGTCCCAGAATTGGGTTAAGGAAGCGAGGGGCCGAAAATTTTGGCGAGGGTGATGAGAAGAGGGCAGTGGTCTATTCCAGGAAGGGGGAGTAATGGGGACAATGGGGGTGCTTTAGAGCAGAGGTCCCCAAACTTGTTTGTCTCGTAGACCACTTGCCATGTTTTTCGGTTTGGGTAGACCCCCTGCTTAGCTAATATGGCATTTTTGAGAATTCATTAACTTTAAATGTGTTTTGACTGATGTCTAACTGTAGTGTGAGGTATAGAAGAAAAAAGACAATAAAAAACACATTAAATTTTATATATATATATTAATGAAATCGAAATTTGGTTATCGCTTAAATAAATGAGATCGAGTATCGTGGACCCCCGTTTACATCTCACAGACTACAAATTCTATTTTTCGCTCAGGTCGTCGTCGAATCCTGGGGGTCGATATAGAACACTTTGGGGATCACTGCTTTAACTCGAATCTTCATTCCCAGTTTAAATTATTTGCCATTTCTTTAATTATTTTTGTCTAAGGTCATTTTCGGCATCTGAGGCCATTTATTTCAATTAACTGGTATCCAATACAATTGAAATAAATTTCTCGCCAAGGACGAGATGCGAACTCTTTGCCTATGGCACCAGAAGTTAATTTCTTCAATTATTACTGATTAATTTTAAACTTAATATTCCAGGTAATATCTATAAAGCCTTCACTAAGCGTATGGAGAAGATTTCGAACAGAATCTCATGGAGGTGCCACATTTTATGAATCTGGGTCAGATGATTGTATTTATACTTCTCCAGACGTATGCTGTGAAAGATTAATATATCAATATTCTGTCACTGAAGGTAATTTAGATTCAGAGAACAATTTGAAGGCTATTTATTTTAAATAAAAACAAAAATAAAATCTGTAATATTTTATTCATTCTTTGAACATTTAGATGATACAGAATATGAATCAGACGAAATAATTAACAATTTAATGACAAGCGATGAGTCCTTTTAAAAGAAGTAAAATATAATTTACATAAATTACTGAAAAAGATAAGAATCTTCTTATATAAAAAAAAACAAAACAATATATATAATTAATGTATATAATAATTAATGTAAAATATTAGGGAAATAAATTACAAAATGTCTCTCTTTATTTTGTTTTATTTTAGTCATATTAAAATTAAGTTTATATTTTCTTTGTGCAAAAAATAACATTTGAATTATTCATTAAAGGTTATATTTTTAAAAATCATTACATTTATCACATTTATAAAATCAATTAAAAATTAAGAAAAAAACTAGGCTAATCTAAAAAAAGGGAATAACTTTAATAAAATATTGAAAAAAAAAATTCTAATATAAAATAGCAAATTATAAAATTAATATATATATCATTATATCAAGATATACGTAAAAACATCTCAGAAATTTGATTATTTTCAAAATATTTTTTTTATCTTGTATAAACTTTGTATTAAACATTTTTATTATATAAATTATAATTAGTTTGCTATTTTTAAATATTTATAATTCATTCATTTTCAATTAAGTACACGATTAAGATTTCTTGTTTTGACTGCTCGAGGAGATCTTCTTGGAGGAGTTTGAAGAATAGGCGTATTCGAAGAGATAGGTAAAGCTTTGAGGGGTCCAGGATCACGACGTCGAGGAGATCCTCTGCGTCCGAGCTCTGAACTTGATGCTATCAAAGCCTGAGGCGTTTTTCCAGTCACTAATGGTTTCTTGATATTAGGCATTTCTCTCCGGGAAATTCGTCCACTTTTAGTTATTGTCGAGCCGATTATCGGCGAATTCAATTCTGATTCTATACGATTATTATCTTTTAAAGGTGAAATTGAATTTCCACGAGATTGTATATGATATGAATGAATTATATTAGGAGAGGGAGTTTTAGCAACTCTATTTTTGGAGATTTCCTTATTTTCCTCTTGGTAGTTGTTATTCATTTTTAGAGTAATGTTATTATTATCTGGAGAAATAATATTTTCCTTCATATTAATTTTCATTTTCTTTTCCCGATTTAAACGCATTGAATGACGTCTTTCAAGAGCCTCTTTGCGCAATTGTCCGCAACGGGAATGAGTTATTTTAGGAGTGTGAATTTGATTATCGAATAATTTCATTCTCTGGAGTACAAGGCCAGCGTTTTGATTGCGAAGACGAACAACTGAGGCACGGCCTGTTGGAGGAACAGATTCTTCCGTTGTTGAAATCGCCTCTGAGAAATAACCCTCAGCATTTTGCCATTTATTGTCCGTGCTATTATAATAAGTTGGAGTCGTAACCAAATCACTAATGTTTGAAGTAAAAATATCTTTTTTTGTAGAAGATTCTGAACCATGAAATGAAGAAGCTCGAGCAATTTTAGCACTTTGGGGTGTTACATTGGGATTGTCTAAAGACCGGCCAGGAGTCAAAGGCGGACGTAATCCACTGAAAACAGAATTTGGTTGTCCACGCCGAAGAGAAATTCTTGGGAAATTTGGTTCAGTTTGATTGGCTAAATTTGAATTTTGTTGTAAATTAGATAAAGAAGAAAGTTTTTCTATGACTTGGTTTCGAGCAGATTCTCGAGATCTCCGTCTAATTGTGCCAATTTTTCGAGCACTAGGTGATCGGATAATTCTATTTGATTGGCTGCGTCGAATTCTCAATTCTCTGCCGAATTTACGGGCAAGTTGATCTGTAGTGGGATCATCAAAAGGACGCGATTCTTCTAAAGTCTTTTCATATTCCGTCTGCACCATATTGGCATTTATTGGCGATGGAGAAATATTTTTATTTTCATCTTCGTGGCCCATTATTGCTAATTCTGAGATGTGACTCTCGATTAATGATACTCTTTCTTTGATTTCTTCATATTCCTTTTTAGGAATTCGAACAAATTCATCTATACTATTTGACTGGTCAGAAAGGTTGATTACGTGATCTGAATCTGACGCTGATATACTAAGAGAAGAAGTTGATAATAATACCGGTGAAAAACTATCAGAGTGTTTGCCTCGAGTTCTCTTTTCTGCACTTTGAATATCAGGCAAATCAAAACTTTTCTGAAAACGAATTTTATAAATATTATAACGCCAAAGTTAAAAATAATTAATAATTTGCTACTTACTCTTAAACTTTTCTTTGATATCAAACTGCTAACGCTTCTTCGAGTTTTTGCTTTTGCCGATTTTGTTAACTCCCTAAAAAAGTTTTAAAATATATAATGTAGGTCTATTAATAAATATATAAATAGATATATTACCTTTCATTAATATTTTTTACATTAAAAAATCTTCGTTTGCTTCTATTTGGGCTTAATTTGGCTGCAGATGGTGGACTGAAAAAGTATACATATATATATTAATTTATAATTTGGATGAGTTGTTATAATTGATAATTATTTTAGAAAATTTGTTTTCCCATGTAGTGAAATATCTTCACATTTGCGAACTATCGCGCTCTTCCAAGATAACCAAGTCATAGTTTACACAAAGAAAATGAAACCCAACATCGTACGAAAATCGTATTAAGATTAGTTGAGGTGATGGCTAATAGATCACTTCAATGTTTATTTTTTTTTCGATCTTCCTGTAAAATTTTTACATTTTAAGTTATGACAGTCTTCGGAGAGCGCGATATGTTCTTTGACTTTTGCTTACAAAATAGAGAAAAACGCCAGTCCCCTGGAAGTTTTTCAACCCTAAAGCTAAGAGGCTGATGAGCTTATATATTAATACAAAAAAAAAAATAAATAAAAAAATCTGAATGTTACTATATGGATACAATAAAATTAAATTTGCTTGTCTATCAAAATCATTTCAAATAATTGAATCAAAGTTACAAATTGTCCAAATTGTTCAAATTCGACCCCAAAGTTAACTCATTTTTAAAGAGTGACCAAAAAAAAATTTATACACTTGTGTTTAAAAAAATCTTTAAATTGTCCATTAAGTTAGAGTAAGAGATAGGCTCACTTTAGTATTCAGAAAAACAAAAAGAAAAATTAGAATTTTTTCAAATTAAATTCTTCGAAGAGGGATGAAACTTAATATGGTCCTAGGGGATCTTAAGATTATATTAAAATTTTGAGGGAATTGGTTAGCAGTGGACGGTAAAAAAAGATCAACATTTAATATTTATTTGGAGAACTAAATTTTCATATCATCCTCTGGACCAAATCTTTTACAAATTAAGTAACAATTAAGATGTTTGTCTGAATCCTTCCTCTTGGAAAGGGAAATTGTAGATTCTGAGCCCACTCCCATTTTAATACGCTATTGCTTTATATTAAAAAATATGAACGTAAAATTATAAATGCATATATTTGAAAAAAAAATGAATTTAGAAGAAGTAAAGATAAATATATTCGTTGCATTTTCTTATCATCGTTAGATAAGATAACCTCGTTTGCTTAAAAACGAATTTATTTATTTTTTCTATTTGAAAGAAATAAAGTAGGCTAGTATTTGAATGTATAACAATAATACTAATATTAATGCTTACTTTGGGTTGGTATAAATGACAGATGAAGCTGATCCTTGGACAGGATTGAAATTACAAGGAGAAGTGAATAACATAGGACTTCCAAATGAGAGACTTAAAGGAAGGCCACGTCTGAAAAACATGCACATCTACTGTACTACTACTATATACATATATTAACAATTAAAAAAAACTATTTTATAAACTACACTACTTAAATTAAAGAATAAATTTATACACATGTAAATAAAAATTCTAATCGAAACTATTCTAAAGCAAGTTGCTCTGGTAAATAAATTAGAGTTGATGAGGGAGGATGCAATCAGCCATTAGGTCTCTAATGAAAAAATTCTTTTTTTGACGTTTCGGCATGTTTTTATTCACTTGCCATCATTAGCCTTACAAAGAATTTTCGTCGTGAAACAAAAAACGAGATTTCTAAATGCTTATACCTGGTATATTATTTTTTATAAAATATACTGTATTATGGATCAGCAACTCAAAACACTTTGGAGACAGAGCTCTTATTGAATGTGTCAACTTACTGATCCAGAATACTTTATATAAAAAAATTATAACAGTAGTCATATAAATATTTGAACAAATCTAATTATGTCGTTTCTTCAAGACAAAAATTCTTTGTAAGGATGATGATGGCATTTGAATAAAACATGCCGAAACCCAAAAGATTTTTCTATTATTAACAGTCTGCATCCTCCTACATCAACTCTAATCGAAACTATTCTTTCTAATTTTTAAAATTTTAACATTAATAAAGACAATAACAGGAATTCTAGCTAAAAAAATATTTAATTTTTCCATTAAAGACATAAACAAGATAATCAATATTGAATGGTTCTTACTTTTTCTTTGATTGCGTTAACTCTTGATCATTTTTTCGTTTTTTTGCGGATTTGAGGATAGGCGTAGCTGGGGTTAACGATGCCTCATTTAGTAAATAATCTTCATCTTGGTCTGCGATATTTTTGCTCACCATCTTTTTTAATCCATTAAACATTCCTAAGATTAATAAAGAATTATATATTTGTTTTTTAGAGCGTTTGATCATCAATTTAAATTTACTAACTAGTTAGAGATCCGCTTCGTCTCTTTTTCTTTTTCTTCATAAGCCTCTCTTCGTTTGTTTTGTCTTCTTCATTTGGCATTGATGATAAAGACGACCAACTCGATAAGGAATTCGGCAAAAATCCAATTTTATGAAAGTTATTTATAAGTAGCTAGAAATATAATTTTGCAAAGAAAACAAATATTTTAAAAATTAAAAAAAATATATATATATATAGAGAAATGTTTTATAGAAACCTCAATAATTTTAACATGATGACTTAGTCTTGTTCCAGCTTGTAATCCAAGTTTTTCAGCAACTGGCATTATTGATGGAGTGAAAATTATAGCGAGATTAAAAACGTCCATTAAATTTTTTTCAGAATTTGCTGCCACTTCATTTAAAAACTAAACGGGAAAAATGAAATGAAATTTAATAAAAATGATATAAATAAATGAGAATTAAAAAATCAAGTTACCTCCATTAGGTAGGTAAGAGTGCAAAGATTTTTTGAGGGCATCAGAAGACATACTAAAAGAATTGAATCAAGTTGATTATTTTTTAATAGGAGACATCTAAAAATAAAATAAGAATTAAAAAAAAAAATCAATTCATAATAAATATAAAGTAAAATACTGAAATATACCGAAGAAAAATGTCATGAAAGTGATAAGGAAGAAGAGGTTCTGGCAGTTCCCTTAAGAAAAGTTTTAATATATTTGCAATATCGATGACATGATGTTTTTCCAAATTAAGCATTTGTCCATCTTTTTCTATTATTTTCTAAAAATCGAAAAAACAATTATTATTAATAAGAACTGCTTTCATACTCTCAGGCATCAATCGCTTCATATAACGCTATTTTGCGCAATTTGGGAAGCGCCTATTAAAGTTTATATTTAGAGTCTACCAAGAAGAAACTTGCAACATGCGCGATATGAGCAAAATGGAAACATTGTTTCACTTGGTCAATGAATATCCTCTTACGAAACACCCCATGCATTTATTATTTATTTATTTCTTCCATAGACACTCGAAAGTGACGCTGGAAGCGTCAGAATACCTATACAGAACCATATACATAAAATAAAAAACATCAAATCACAACAATAATTGAAGAACAGAATCAAATTGTCTTCAATGAAAATAATTCTTCAATTGAGTATATTGGGTTTTCTTGTAGGATCTTCTTTAATTTTCTCTTAAATACAACTATATTTTTTTTGCCGCTTTTAGTTCTTTATGAAGAGCATTAAAGATCCTGGGACCCATGCAATTAAGAGATTTCTCCCTCACCGCCAGGCTACTTCTCTCCATTCTGAAGTCATCCTTCCTTCTAGTGTTGAAGAAATGGATATCACTCCCAGTCTTGAATGAGTTTTGCGATTTAAAAGTTCTTATGCACACCTCTAAAATGTAGAGTGCTGGTACGGTCAGAAGACCCAACCTCTCGAAGTTTATTTTGCCCAGCCAGACATCTGACAGCCCGTTTCTGGGAGATAAGAACCCCAACAGCAGCCCTCGAAGAACCCCACAATGTTATACCATATCTTATCCTTGACTCGAACGATTATTTCAGTTTTTTTAATATGAAAAATGCTTAATGGATAATTTTATGGTTCAAACTTAAAAGAGAATTCCATTTATATAAAAAACAATGAAATAATCACATGAGAAAATGAATAAGGGTGCTTTGGGGCTGTACTGGTATGGATATGTATGTTTATACTAAAATGCAAATAAAGAACCTATCTATCATGCACTGATCGTTGCTATTCCGGCATTTAGCATATAAATATTCTTCTAATAGAAATTCCCTCTCAAGGTCCCCATGACCTCCCGTGATTGGAACAAGCTCCCTGCGTCAATCTTCTCAAAAACCTAAAATCTTCAGACTTTCAAGTCTAATCTCAAGAGGCATCTTCTGAGTTACCCCTTTATGCTTCTCCTTATTTTACTATATTCTTCCTGGCAGCATGTGACCACTGGTCATTATTGGCTTCGGGCCTTATGCACCCATTACAAAAAATAAGGACCAGATTTTGTTAACAACCAACACAATGATAAAGTAATTTTATATTTTATTAATTAAGTTTGATTGATTTTTTTATATATCTGCTGATGAAGTTGTGTTCTTAGTGGCCCCGAATACAGAATTAAAAAATTCAACCGAATTAAATTTCATTTTGGCAAAACAGCAAGTGTTTTTTTTTCTATCAACACCTTATCATATTACTTTTTCATTTAATAGATAAATTAAAGCAAAATATACCCTGATTTCTCGTTGACGGGCTGCTGATCCAGCTTTACGAAACAGTCCCTCTGTTTCAACATGATTCCGAATAAAATCACAGATTTGGTAAAGTATTAATGGAATTTCGATATAAGCCCCGCAATTGACTTCAACTGATGTTGTTTTTAACGTCTCTAGAGGTTTTTTAAAAGTCGAATTTTTATTCGTGCCTTTTTCAATCTAAAATTTGAAAAACAGAAAAAAAAATTAGCGTTTTATATAAAATTTGAAAAATTATTTTTGTGAATTACTTGTTTGCAATTGGTTTTCTTAATTCTTGAATGTTTAATTCCATTGCTTCTTAATTCTTGATGAATACAATTATACAATTCTTCTTTATTTTGAACATTGAATAAAAACATTCTTATTATTAGAAGAGTTGAGAAATGAGATATAAATATTTATTAAGTTTCTATGGATCTACAAGATCAACTGTTAAGTATCGAATGGAAAAAAACATCTTTGATTTTATTATTAATTTATATTAATCCATAATAAGTCGTTATCTAATTGGGTTAATTTTTTTCATATGTTTTTAAATTATATTTTGCTTAATCAAAGTTGGAAATAAATTGAATTTTGTATAACCGTTTATAACTAAATTGATTACCAACCTCAAATACTGATATTTCTATCAAATTAAGAAAAGTTTAATTTTTTATTTATAAAAATGGTTAAATTAAAAAAAAAACATTTAAATTAAAATTGAGTAAAAATTAATTTAATATAAATTAATTAATTAATTAGATTATTTAAGAAAAATTCATTTTTTTGTTTTCTAAAATTGGCAATGCTTAAAAGAATGCGCAGATGGCAGCACAAGCGAAATAAATCGAAACTTGAAGCTTCAAGCGTGTAGGGGGAAATAGGAGAAGTTTTGTTGCTACATCAATCGCCATTTTATCTTTTTCAATTTTTAAAATATTTTTATTATTATAAAATGGAGTCACTAGCAAATTATGCTAGTGATGAAGAATTAAGTGATTCAATGCAAGATAAACAAGTAATATATTTCATTTTTATACAATTTTTATTAGTATCATAATAAATATTTATTTTGGTTCGATTTTCTTCTGGCTCGCAGGATTCATCTTCACATAAAGATTTTAAGTCGTATGCCAAGGAAAGATCTGAGGTATGCATATTTGAAGGTTTGCTCACATTCACTTTGTAAACTATTACCTTAGTAAAAGGGGTATTATAAAAAATATCAAAAAAAAAAAATTAAAATATTGATTCTTTGATTGAAAAAAAATCATTCATGATTATTCTATTAAAAAATCAATAAAAGATATTTTGAACACTTGAAAGAAAATAGAATGCTGTTATATTCTTTTTGATTTAATTTATTCAATTTTAATTCATTATCACCAAAATTTGCTAAATAAAGCAATGTTAATCAATATAGGGCCATCTCTAATTTGTAATATTCTAATAATACTATATAGTCTCAATAATTCAAACAAAATATATAGTATGGATAAGGAAGTCCTAGTGAAGCTTTTTTTTGGATGTCTTTTCTTCCCCGGCTCAAGGATTTTTTTTCATATCCTCAAATGTCAGCTTCGCCACAAAAGATAGGAAATTAAAATGGGAAAAAATTATTTTTATCAGTACAATTTGACTTCTCTCGTTTCATTTTATAGCCTGAATAGTAGAAATATTTGCAAATAGATTCTAATTGAGTTAAGAAAAAAATTAATCAAGTTGATAGAATTTATTTTCCCTAATTTTCTTTCTTTTTTTAACCAAGATGAAATAACAAAGTTGTATGATTATCTTAATTAATATTTTCTTTTCTTTTTTTATCAGGTAAGTTCTTGTTAAAGCTAAATCCATAAAATTTTAATTAGACACTTTTCATCATCAGACATCAGATTATATAGGATGTGATTATATCAGGGGCGTATATAGAAATTTTTTTCGGGGGGGGCCCGAACTCAAAAATTTTTCTGCGGAAATTTTTTTTTTAAGAAACTATATTTTTTTTCACACGAAATTTTTTGCGGAACAATTTTTCTATTGCGGAACCAAAGTTGTCCATCCTGCGGAAAAATTTGTTGCGCTGATGTCTGTATATCCCTATATATGTATATGTGTTTGGGAAATTTCGGGGGGGGGGGGGGGCCCGGGCCCCCTCGCCCCCCCCCCCCTTATATACGCCCCTGGATTATATTATTAAACTTATCCGCAATCGTTTTACCGAGACTCCCAATCCGTTTGACTGACGTCTTCTAAAAACTGTACAGTGAGGATCAATATTAAAGCACCTTCTTGTGTTTTCTCAATATTTCTCTTTTATAAAAAAAATGAAATAATTAGGAACCACCGAAGTTTCGGTTTCGGCCAAAAACCAGCCGAAACCTGAGTTCGAAAAGATGGGATGAGACGCGTAAACTAAAAAAAAAAAGTCAAATGATTTTCGCAAGAGGGAAAAAATGGAAATTTTACTAAAAAAAAAAAAAATGATATGAATTTTGTATAGGAAATTTTAAGAAAAAGTTTAAAATAAGTTTCGGTTACGGTTTCGGCTGAAAATCTTGTTTCGGTCAGACCCTAGAAATAATCACAGAAGAAAACTCATGGAGGTGCTTTAATTAAGAACCTCAATGTATATCTTCTAGGCCTGGTCTAGCCATTGTCTGTATACCGATTGGATTGATTTCAGGAGGTCTCGATGCCATTTTGGCATTTTGGTATTGAAAATCACAGAAAATTGGTTTCCCATTTCCAATGGGAGTTACCTGGCCTTTTTACATTGTCAAATCCCTTAGATAATTGCGAGACCTGGTCTATCAATGTGTTCAAAACTTTCATTGAACAGTTAGCAAGCGTATACTCTGAATCTGGTGAGCTCGCAAAAAAAAAAATAGGAATATATCAGCTGTAGACCCTTCAGCTTGAAAATAATTTCTCAATTTTTTAATTGTATATTTTTTTAGAATCGTTCCAAATATTTTTGATTTTGATGATGTATGATGCTGGTTTCACAGGATTTTTTACCGGTAGAAATAAAACAGCATAATAATTAAAACTTGTTTTTATTTATCTACGCTGAATTACCTCCTAAATTATATCAGACGTCACTATGGAGTCCTTTATCAAAAAACAGCATACATTTTTCTGGTAACTCCTTATACTATATATATCTTTGCAAATATTTCGGCCAGCCTAACGCCTGTACAGGATATAATCACTTCCCGAGTGAACGAATACTTGAATGCTCGTCTTCCCCTTCTCTCTTCATGCAAAAGTTTGAGACACCAGACGAAGGATCGCCAAGTGCACCGAGGATGGCCAGACGTTAGGCCGGCCCAAAATATATAGTAAAAGGCGTTTCCAGAAAAATTAATGCTGTTTTATTTCTACCGGGAAAACATTTTTGGTTTTAATTATTATCACAGAAAATTTAAAATTTTGTTCAAATAAATTTACAAATTTTATTTTATTAATGATAAATTGATGAATAAACACAACCATCGATTTTCTACAATTTTTCTAACATTCTTAAAATGTGTTCAAAATATCTTTATAATATTCTTCTTTATTTTAATTCAACTTTGAGCTGACTACCCGAGGCTTTTTGATTATAATATCTCATCAATAATACATGTCTCGAAATTTTCAAAATTCAAAACGTATTTATTATGAGGGAAAGTAAGGTTTGCCTAAGGAGAATCGCTCTCATTTTCCTTTTATTCCCAAACCCAAAAAATATATTATAGTAAATATAAAAAAAAAAAAAAATAAAAAGATCGCTTGCCAAAAATCAGTTATTAACACATATTGTTAAACATACCTGGGGATGCATGGACCAGAGCAGACAATGGCAGCAAGAGCGCCAAGTCCAAGTCCGGGGGCGAACACTCTTCGCCGAGTTCTCGTGAGCGTTAAGCGAGGACCCTGTAAGAGCGCTTCTCTTAAGCTCTTACTCTTAAGCTTTTAATGGGTGAGTATCTCAAGCGCCGCACCAAACGATCTACACTTACTACTCCTTCCTACTTAATCGACATTCTTTCCAGTAAGTTGGATTATAATATTCCTAAAACAGGGTATATTACATCTTTTATAATTTTACAAAATTTCAATATTTAGCATGATTTTATAAACATTTTTTTTTTAAATTATTTAAAAAATTACAAATACATTGGTGTTGGGTGAACTTTTTTTAGTTTTTAGTCATTTTCATAAAAAAAATGCATATATACATATTTTTAAATATAACTTATATATGTATATAATTAAAATAACAAAATTCTTTTTTAAAAAACTTATAATTTTTTTTTCTCTCTTTAATATATTATTTTAGCTTTCTAAAAAATGGTCGTTTTTGTTTGTTTGAATAGAATGCACGGACCTCTCGTAGCAGCACAAGTAGTTCTACAAGTAGCTCAAGCAGCAGCAGTAGAACAAGCGGAGGTCCAAGTGGAGGAGGCAGTAGATTAACTGAAGGGACAGGAGGAGGAAGTAGATCTCATAGAGAAGGCTCTTCAAACCACCGAGATATTATAAACGATAGACATCGAGAGGGAAAAATGTCCTCTGATGCAAGGTTTTTAAGTTTTTATTTAACAAATTTTAATTAGTGAGAAATAAAAGTTTTTTAATAGAAACAAATAAATCAAAAGAATATACTCGACCACAAAAATCCGGCCACTTATCTCGCACTGTAGCTACCCTCCTGGTCTTCGAGAATAAGTGCCAGTTTCTCTATATCTTTTAAGAGCATCTTGTAGTGTAGTTCGAGCTACATTTAAAGCCTTTGCCTCGTATAGAATGCTTCCCTTCTTCTATTAAGGCTAAAGCTCTCTCAATATTTTCACTACCCAATACCATTTTACTGTTTGCAACCAAAAAATTTAGTTTATTATTTAAAGTATGCACGCTTTGAATGTCAAATAATGCCTGTCTCAGAGAGAAGACATGAGCTTCTCATGCCTAGGATCCCGAGAACAGGTGACTTTTGGAAAACGCTGGTCTAAACGACTGGCGCTGGCTAGTGTAGATGATTACTCAGTTGGGAAGGGGGGGCTCCTTTTTTAATTTTGTCCTTGCAAAACTCATGTATCTTTTTCCCTATCACAATAAACATGACTCAAAATCATTGATCATTTATAATTGTTTTCTTAAGTAAGCGCTTTTAGAATATGCTGACATAGTGACTAAAACGAATTGCATTTTAAACATAAACAATGTTTAAATAAACATTTGACGCGCAAAAATTAATAAATAACTCTTGCCTAATTCCCTTTATTTATTATATTCGACTGAAAAGATGACGAGTTGGTCATTTCATTTTCCAGGGGGGAAGCCGCACCAGTTCTGAGTTCCTGAATAATATAAATTGATTTTTATTGATGATGTAAATTTGAAGTATAAAACTCGGCCAGCACTCGTTTTAGCTGAACTGAATAATTTGCTAGTTGTTTTTAATTATACAAAATTTAATACAGTATTATTTTTGAAATCTATATACGAATTTCTATTAATATATATATAAAAAAAATAGATTAAGGCTGAACGCCCACTAATTGAGCAAAACTCTCTTCGATAAAACGTTTTGCTCAATGCCAACGCACACCGATTAGCCTAAAATGTTTTGCCATTGAGCATTTTTGCTCAATCGGTGTGCGTTCAGCCTTAAATGTTGATTTATAAATCCGGCTAGTCCTCGATATTTTATAACAATAGGCCTACTTTTGAAAAAATCATTTGTATTAATCTCGCATGTATTGATTGCACTCGAAATTTGTTAATATTTCGGTCTGTATAAGACTACACCATCTTAACAGTCAATGTTAGAATTAAATTGAATCAGATTCCAAATGATAAACTTAAATGATTCGACAAAGGATTTGTGTTGATGTGAGATTTGTTTTATTTCTTATTAATAACTTCCAAAAGAGAAATTAATTTTATTCAAAAAAAGATAAATTGAAGTATATAATTCCAAGTTGAAAAATGAATAATAATATATTATACTGGAACGCAGATGCAGCCAAAAAATAAAAAGCCTCTGGATGCTTGCTAGAATAGCGAAACGTCTTGGTATTGGATGAGACTTCTAATTTTTTGACTGCGCCTGCCTTTCCGTATAATATCCATATCTGCCGCCACTTCTTCAAACACTAAATGAATAATGCTTTTTATAGGAATTACAAATCTAGGGAAGATGATCGCAAAACACGGGATCGACGACGTTCTCGATCTCGTAGTAAAGATCGAAATTATAATATAAGCAGTCATTCTTCACGTCGTCGTGGTCGCCGTTCTCCAATTCCTTATTCATCTTCATCTACATCAAATTATCGACGCCGTTCCCCAACTCCACCGCCAATGTCATCACATCGACGTCATTCGCCTTCACCTATAGGTTCATCATCTCGTCTAAGAAGGTCAGTTAATTTCTTGGTTGTACAAAATTTTATTTTCACTATTTTAAAAATAGTCAATAGAAATATGCCGGGTAAATTCATTAAATCAAAGCAAGTTAGCAGAGATTTATTTATTTATTTCCCCTCTCCTATTGAAATTTGGGAGGGCTAACGTACTAATCAATTTTAATTTTAGTTTCTGAAGATAAGAATGCACCAAGGTAGTCGCTCTCATAAAATCACTTCACTTGCTCGAACTGCATCATTCAGATTCGAGTTAGAAATACAAATCTCATCTATACACGTGAAACTTTTCTCAACAAACCCACAAACACGTTTTTTTTTTTTTTCACTCAACACTTGATTCATTGACAAACAAAAGGTTAAATCGAATCATAAAACAAACAAAAACTATTTTTCCAAGTCTTTCTTAAATTCTAAGAGGTTTGGCTTGAATTGTCTAGCCGACTGTCAACAGGCTCTGTCTCGGATCAGCAGGTGCGATGACAACCGTGACACACGCGATACTCGAGAGAGACGTTCTGCAAGCCGAGAACGACGTCGTCCTGACAGATCTCGTAGTCGAAGCAGAGAACGTGACAGAGATCGAGAACGTGAACGTGAAAGAGATCGCGATCGAGAGCGAGATCGTGAAAGGGAACGAGAACGAGAACGAGAACGTGATCGGGAAAGGGAACGAGATCGTGAACGTGACCGAGAGAGGGAGCGTCGAAGTAGATCTCCTCGTCATCGGAACTCGAAACCAAGCAAACTCTCAAGTGAGCATTTCTATAATAAAATCTTTTTAATTTATGCCTTTATTATTAAAAATCTCAAAAATGGCCAGAAACAAAGGTCGTATTTTATAAAACTTTGATTCACTCCTGTTTTTAATCTCTCTTCAATCAGTCAGAAATTTTCATATTGTCCCGTGAGTATACTGAGATGGGTTTCCATTCCCTCCTCAGGAGGCGACATCACTGATAAAGTGCTTTATTCCATCGGCTAATCGCCTTCCCTGAGTTTTTAATAAATTCTCCCAATAGATGAGAGGGAGCAGATGTTATGGACGAGCATCTCGTCTCAGCCGATCTATTATATTATAGAAGTGTTTGATCATCTCGAAGCAGAGCTGGAGCAAAGGCGAACGAGTAAACAGAGTCATTATCCGAGCAGCCAGAACTCTAAAATAAGTTTAAATTTAAGAGCTTATGGATTAAAGTAAAAGTTCCTGACATATCTCCTAGAGAAAAACACCAACATTATTTTTTTCAGATCATGTTTGTTGGCTTAATTAAATATTTAAATAGTATATATAATTGCCAAAAATTCTAAAAAGAAAGATTTCAATAAATATACTGTCGACTCTCGATAATTTGAAATCCAAAGGACTACAAAAAAAATTCGATTTATTATCAAGAGGAAAGAAAATAAATTCGAATTATTAAGGGGGTTCAGGAGCGACGTCTAAACGTACTTAAAAAAAAACTAGACTCTTATAAGGAATTTTTCAATGCGCTTTTTTTTAAATGAATTAAATTCATAAGAGATTATTGGGACATCGAGCTATAATTTTTTTAATGACTTATTAAAAAATTATCGCAATTAATTTTTTTGTTATCAAGTAAATACAAAAAAACAATCTGTCCCAATATTCTTTAATTTTTTTAAATTTAAAAATGAATTTATTGTTATTATTAATCACAAATTATTTAAGAAATTTTTAAAATAAGCTTAGATGATTTATTTAAAAACCAACTGTCAAATTAGTTCAGCATTCTTGCAATAGATGGCAGGCTAGTCTAACAGCCGATATAGTATTAGCCTATGTCTGGCCTATATTTATATATTTTTATGCTTTTATAAAAGATACATAATATATAATAACATTTATAAAGTATTTATAATTAAAAGATCAATGAAAATCAACCAAATGCATTAAATATTATTAGCTACCATTCTGACACCTCTTGGCAAATTTTTGAATTACTTGATTTTTTGGGCAAACTTTTTATGACACACAACGCCCTCTTATCGGGAAAAACATGCATAACACCTTCGCTCCTATTCCGCCTTAAGAGTATTTATAAAATTTTTGAAAATATGTATTAGCTTACATAAATTTTATATAAAACCTCAAGTAAAAATAATGAAAACAAACTTGTAAAATTTTTTCAGTATTCTTCAGAATTATAGACAGCGTTGAGGAAATATTGAAACTTTTTGCGATATTTTTGCTTTGTACTCATCGTGACAAACTAAAGAGAATTGGGAAGTTAAGCTGGGCTGAAAGAAAAAGAACATTACGCGGAAAATGAGAGGAGAAAATATTGCTAGGAAAAATTCGAATTATAAAAGAGGCTGAGTAGTCAAGTTCGAATTATATCGTAGTACGCTCTCTCCCCATCTTGATACGAAAAGAATTTTGAGTTACCGAGCATATCAAAATACACAGCATTTTTACCGAAGTTTACAGCTGAAGAGTTCGGATTATCGAGAGTCGAGTATATACTTGTAATATTTTTCTTTTTTTAATTTAATTCTTTTTTGTGAGCTCTGGCCTTTAATATTTTATAATCTCTAAACATTAATCTTTCATAAAGTTATTGGATTATCACCTGCTCAATATCTTTATGATGGATTAATATATAAAAGGTGCATGTGACTGTATGAATGACTAATATTTGTAAATTAATAAATATCTCGAGTCGTATTTTTTTGAAATTCAGACTCTACGTATTTTTGGGATGAAATGATACTCCCCATCATCCAACATCGACAAGATCAAACCGTTTGTCAAAATTGTATGGAATATGTTTACTCTATTACCTTGACATCCGCCAAGACAGGATTTTTCGAAATTCCGAACCTCATTCTGGATAAAATTTATTTTTAAATATCAATTTGGAATTTGGAAGACTTATTGACTGGCAAATGAAATAGGTCAACTAGGGGAGACTCCCACCGAAGGCGGGCAATGTGGCTAGTATAGGTGATGATTTTAAATGTTATACGAGTAGGACGAGTTTTCAAAAAAAAAAAAAAAAAAAAAAAACCCCAGACACTCTTACCAATAATATATCGGCTTACATGTTTTAAAATAATGACGAAACGCTTTTTTTAATATTTAACGGCATTTAATTGTTTCCTCTGCTTACTCAACCTCACAGCTCGGAGCAAATGGAGTAGCCCTCAGGTTTCTCCATCTGTCAAATCCAGAGCTCCAGAGTGACGCTTATAACAAACGAACGCTTCGAAGCTGCACGGAGCGTTCCAGAGCATATATCCGATCGCAGCTCATACTCTATAGACTATTTATCATCTGTTGCCGATCATCTATGAGGGTAAGGATACTTTCTCTTATTAAAAACTTGGAGATGGTCCTAAACAGGACTGAATCATAATTGTTTTTCTAAAATATGATCTTCGTTTCTTTAAATTTTATTTCCTGGCCATGTTTGAAGCTTTATTAATCAAATAATTTGATCACTCTCTTCACAAACTTGAAACGTAACGTACGATATTTGGTGTTGTCAATAAATAAATTGTACAAATGTGAAATTGAAATAACACGTATTATATATGTTACGCTGAATTGACCAAATTCATGAAATCGGCAAAGTTTTGCTCTTTTCGTCAATTCGGCAAGCCCTCTGCCGAGTTCACGAATTAGACAATATTTTTTGTCAGTTTTGGCTATTTCACGAAAAAGCAGCCATTTGCTTTTTTTTGTTTTTCATTTCTCGATTATATTTAGCATCTAAAAAAACTTGTATAATGCAATCTTGGTTGAGATTATTAGGATAATTAATAAAATAAAGTAAAAAATTAATTAAAAATTTGATGAAGCTCTGGAACCTTCTATACAATTTCCAAGAGGATTCGGACCAGTAGGTTCAATGAAATAATTAAAAAAAAACATCTTGTATTAATATTTTAGCCAACCACTGAAGAAGTCTTACAGCAAGTGGACGAAACATTGTCTGGGGTCAAATAAAGTTTTGTTTTAGAAAACTTTTTGACTTTCATTGAACCTACTGGTCCGAATCCTCCTGTTAATTAAAAATATTTTATCTATCCAACTTTTGGTTTCGGAAAAAAGCCGTGGCTCATTCAAGGAAAGACGGATTAAAATGGTTTATAATAATTTAGATTATGGAGAAAAAGCAAAAGTAGCTGCAAGTTGTTTTAAATATTATATCGCTTCGATTTAATAATGTTAAAATTGAAGCTACTTGAGCTCCACCTATATATTTAGGACTATATTTGGCCATTTCCCTCATTCTTCGGACTCCCAACTACAGTTCAATGCGTGTGCGAAGTATAGTTGCGAAAATAAACGCACAGAATGGGCGTTACCGAAATAGGCAAAAATTTTGTTGCCGAATTCACGAAAACGGCAGAATTTTGCCGATTTCATCGATTTTCGTCGATTCGGCGTAACATATATATACCGGTATATATAGTCCGGGTTGACCGAGCTGAAGCGCGGTCTTTATTTTTTGATAAACTTGTAGAAGACTAAAAAAGTACATCAGTAAAGTACTAGTATCTGAATTTTTCCAAAGACGAGACCTTGCGCAATTTGGTACCGGAAATAGTGAAATTTGAAAAAATCGTTAGAGCCGTTTTCGAGAACTGATGAGCTAACAAACGTACATTGTTCGTTTATGGTCTAAAGTTAATCCTATTTGAGATACTGTATTAACAACTGAATCTTAAAAATGAAATTTCTCCCAAGCTGCAAAAAGATTTATAAATATTAAGTAAGGATGGTTTAACAAAATTATAAAATACACAATGGTATCTTGTGATAAAGGTCCCCATTTGCTGAATTATCACAAATGAATTTATTAGCATAACTCAAAAAAAGCAACGCAGCGTATGCATTTTAAATTTCATTCAGTTCTTGATAGAAGAGAAGCAATTTATTTCAAATCGTAATCTACTGTATTTATATACACCGCAATCAGTTCTTGATGATAGTGTATTATTAATTCTCTTTCTCTAACCAATTTTTAAATGTTTTATCCAATTTAGCAAAAAAACAAAGAAAGGTACGTGCATTTTATTTCACTCTATCTTAGAATGAACTTTTTTTTATATATTTGTAATTCAATTTTTTAATCGTTTCTTCTTGGCTATATCTAAATTTCTTTAAAGTTCTTGAGAAACTTGGCATTGACATCGGGATTCCAAATTTGACACCGGGAGGACTTCTTCTTGCTAGTCAACAGCAACAGCAAGCAGCAGCGGCTGCAGCTGCAGCTACAGCTGCCGTAGCAGCAATTTCTGCGACCACAACTGGCACGCAATTGACAACCTCGACAGCTTCGACAGGACAATCATCTCTTAGTAGTAGCAACACGCATGCAACTCCCCAGCAACTCATTGAACGGACCTGTCAACAGCAAGCTGATAGAGTTCTTAGCGAATCAGGACTGCCAATGCCCAAGTATGTCGCATCTCTTTCATTTTCTCTATATGCTTGTATAAAGAGTTATAACATGCACTGTCGTTTTGTGAAAAAAATTTAATATTTAAGGCGGAACAGGAGCGAAGTGGTTACGCATGTTTTTCCTGATAAGATGATGGCGTTGTGTGTCATAAAAAGTATGCCCAAAAATCAAGTAATTCAAAAATTTGCCAAGAGATGTCAGAATGGTAGCTAATAGTATTTAATGAATTTGGCATTTTCATTGATCTTTTAACAATAAATACTTTATAAATGTTATTATATATTACGTATCTTTTATAAAAGCATAAAAATATATAAATATAGGCCATTAGGAGATCGTCTGTTAGACTAGCCTGCTATCTATTGCAAAAATGCTGAACTAATTTGACATTTGATTTTTTTAAATATATCATCTAAGCTTATTTTAAAAATTTCTTAATTAATATGTGATTAATAATAACAACAAATTCATTTTTAAATTTAAAAAAAATTAAAGATTATTGGGACAGATTGTTTTTTTGTATTTGCTTGATAACAAAAAAATTAATTACGATAATTTTTTAATAAGTCATTAAAAAAATTATAGCTCGATGTCCCAATAATCTCTTATGAATTTAATTCATTTAAAAAAAAAAACCGCATTGAAAAATTCCTTATAATAGTCTAGTTTTTTTTTAAAGTACGTTTAGAAACTATAGGTTGTCTATTGAACCAGAAGTCATGGCATCCGACTAATGCTGGCACCAACAATACGTCAGGAGTTGCCAAGAGCCCCTCTAAGCTCGAGGCAAACAGCACATTGTCCTGATGAAGGCCGGAATATCGGCCGAAAAGTCGACAAGTGTCTAAAATAAAGCGAAACGAGAAATATATTTTTTCTTTATCGCTTTCGGATGCCTTGTTCTCCTCACTACTCAATAGTTTTCTTTTTAGTCACTGCAAGAGGTAATTGATAATATAATTAAAAGGAATTGTGAGGTTTTTGTTTTTGTTGTTGGTTTTTTTTAAATTTTATAGTTGTTTTGTGGCAGTAGGAATGAGGGGGGAAGAAAAAGGGAAGATTGGGAGGGGGGGGGGGAGGTGTGGGGGGGGTGGGGAGGTGTTTTTGTTTTGTTGTTAGGGGAGGTGATTATGGGAGGAGGTAAAAAGGGGGAAGAAGGGGGAAAAAAAAAACAAAAAAAATTTTTTTTTCGAGGAAAGAAATTTTTTTTTTTTTTTTTCGCTTTGGCGGCCCCCAGCTCCCTCCTCCAAAAAAAAAGGAAATTTCTTAAAAAATTACAGTTTTATATTTCAGAGCCTATTTGGACATCTGGCTGACAAGTTTGCGCTTGTTTCGGCACAATGAGCTGCCGTCTTCAGAGCCAATTTTAACTCTTCACTAATTATCTTAAAATAGAGAAGTCGAAAATTTTAACAAACAA
This sequence comes from Euborellia annulipes, assembly GCA_023213315.1. Taxonomy (NCBI): domain Eukaryota; kingdom Metazoa; phylum Arthropoda; class Insecta; order Dermaptera; family Anisolabididae; genus Euborellia; species Euborellia annulipes. The sequence continues at coordinate 2,608 of JAKCPI010027854.1, read as the reverse complement.
AAAACATAAAAAACCTTCAATCTCCTTATGTCAATTTTCAACAAATAGCTTGACATTTCTATCAAATAAAAACTGTATAATATTAAGAAATTGATTAAAAAATATTAATGATTATTAGCTTGAAAGTTGGCATAAGAAAATTGAAGGTTTTTTTTATACGCTTTCTCTATTATAAGATAATTAGTGAAGAGTTAAATTGGCTCTGAAGACGGCAGCTCACTGTGCCGAAACAAGTGGAAACTTGCGCAAACTTGGCAGCCAGATGTCCAAATTTGCTCTGAAATATAAAACTAATTTTTTATTTATATTATCAATTACCATCTTGAAGTAAAAAAAAACTACCGATTTTTAATTTAATTGTATACTGGTCTACACAAAAAACTTTCAATAAATATTATTGGCTATGTAATGCCATATATACTCTTACTAACCCCCACCTAACATTTGCTACAAGCTAAAAAATATATCTAATGTTTTTCAGGTATTACAACCCGGCAGCATTCACTCCTCTAGAATATGCAAATCGAATTCAAAAGCGTCGACTTCTTTGGCATAAATCGCAGCCGCCAGCAGCCGAATTGGCCAAAAACGCAGATCCCGGGTCATCGAGTCAATGGGAGGCGACGACATTTGCGCACGATAGAGATGGAAATATGGCTGCTAAATTTAAGAGATTAATGGGAATCAAAAACCAAGGTAATTCCTTCGTTGATACTCTCTTTATTTGGAAATATTAATTAATTAATTAATTCCGTTTAGGTTCTTCGAGTTCAGGAGAGCCGCCTGCAACTAAAACCTCTAATCCGACTGGCGATGAAATGTTAAAGAAACAGGAAGAGATGTTCAATTCAATGGAAAGCCAGTATGAAGTGGCCAGATTAGCCACGCACACGCATAGGTACGTTCAAATCCCTCTTCTGCTAACCGTGATAAATACAATAGCTAATATAAAAAAATTCCTTGCAGAGGTCTTGGACTTGGATTCGGTGCCTTCCAGCCAAGATGAAATATCAAACCAACCATCGTGTATCATCTCTGACTCAGGTCTAAACTTTTTTTTTATCATTTTATTGCCTTTTTTTTATTATTTATTTTTCTTTAAATAGGAAATCACAAAGAAATACAATCGTTTTTTTTTTTGTGATTCCCCCAATTTTGAAAAGTACAAAATTTACAAATATGTAAATCTTTTATTGTAAATTTCTTTAAAAAAAAAAAAATATGAATTTTTTATTAATATAATTTAAATGTGTATATACTAATAAATTGTAATGTATTTAATAATAAATAAATAATAAATTTATGTTAGATATCCTTAATTTTTTTAATAATAATTATTTCCTTTTAATAATACAATTTTAAATTTTAGTTCACTTCGAAAATTGGAATTATTACCAAATTTTAATATTTTATATTCGAGCTGTGATGCGTTCGTTGATTGCTTGAAACATGAGTATAATTTAAAAAATTTATATTATTTTAATTAAATAAATAAATAAATAAATTTTAATTAAACTTTTGTATTTTATTATCAAAAATTGAATTGAAGGTCTTAGACGGTCAATCATTTTGATCAAATGGTGCAATCAATTGATTGACACGCCCTTCAATCAAACCTTCAATCTTTTTATCAAAACTTAGTCACAGTCTAGTTTTCGTCTCAGAAGGACGTTTCGAACAATGGTGTCCAACACGGATTTGGCCTTCCTTGCATTGACGTTGGTTGCCGTTTAAGGGAAAAATCAAAAGCGGAAACGACGTTGCTCCAAGGAATGGTACAAATTAAGAAATCGCTTCATTGCCCGGCATGTGACTGATGTAATAATTGATCAAACTGGTGGGCCTAGACCTCCCTGGCCTAGACGATCAGTCGATTGATACAAATGATTGAGTCATTCAAACTTTCTATCAATCAACTTCAATCATTGGCTCAAGCGTCAAACAGGTTCCAAGATGGTCAATCTGGCTTGATTCAATCTTTTGATCAAAATGATTGACAATCTAGGACCTTCTTTAGTCAGAAATAAATTAATAAAGAATTGAAAAAGTTTTATTTTATTTTAATATGAAAAACTATTAAAATAAAAATAAATTATATATTTCACAAATAGTTTGTACATATATATATATATATATATTTTCTTTATGAATTAAAAAAAAAAAAAATATTTGTAAAATAGAGAGCTCTCTAATAATTAAACTTTCAATGCTCTCCTAATTCGGCTCTTGATTTTCCTAATGTCTTAGGCATCTTCTTATTCGTAGAATCTTCTAATTCTCTTTGGTTATAATAATGAGGCGCAACTTCTAGAAGCCATTTACTTTCAATTTCAGTCACCTGGAATTTTAGAGAGTAAATTGTAATAATTTGAAAAATTAATTCATTTAGTGAATTTTATTTGGAGAATAGTCAATTAATAAATTGTAGGAAAAGGAAAGGTATAAAAAGGATTTAGTTTCGCCGTTATTTAAAGTTAGATTATGCAAATATGCAATCAAGAAGAGATTTGCTTGATAAGAGAGTTTTTGAAATTAATCCTTTTCTTCGTCCAATTTCAAGTAGCTTTTGGCCATTCGATTTGGCTTTGTAATGTTTAATCCTCCTTCA
>JAKCPI010027853.1:0-10998 GCA_023213315.1 Euborellia annulipes | reverse complement strand
TTAACTAGGGGCCGACTTGACTTTCTTCTCGATAAAATGTCTACTATTCTAATTACAGCCCCTTCTTCTTTCTTCAGTCATTAGTATCCTGACATGTGCTTACTCTGAGGAACTTTAGACCAGTGATCGAAACGTTGGCCTGGAACGGCATAATAAAAGAAATAATTTTGGCTGCATATGTCTTGCAATTTTTTTTACTCCATCTTAGGAACTTTCCTGGGAAGATGGGTTCCGTTTCCTTCCCAAGAGGAGGCATCTCAAATAGAGTTGGATACCATGACACCATGAGATTTTTTATAATTTGAGTTTTCTTCAATTTCTTCAGCTAATCGCCTCCAAACTCTTCTTATACCCCAAAAAGGAGGCGATATTCACCTTAAGAAATAATAGAGGGCTCAAAATATCACCCTGAGCTAAACCTCTTCTGATAGTCCTAGGTCCATACAACATCCTCTCCAACCTAACAAACACTTTTCGCTCTTAAAACAAAGCCACTATAACATTAACAATCTCCGATGGAATTCCAACTGCAACATTTTTTCGGCCAATATCAACAAAATCATAATCAGATGTTAAATCAAAAGATATTAGAACTGTGCTTGACCTAGCGGATAAAGCTCCCATATATGTCAGAAGTAACTATCGCTATAGTCCATAGAGCCTCTACCTTTCCTAAATCCATGCTGATTAATCGGAAGTATATTATTAGATATAAAGACTCCAGCCTGAGCTTCAACACACAACTACAAAAGCAGGAGGAAAAAGCAATAAGACGATAAGACTTCGCCAAGCCAGGGTCATTATGAGGCTTAAGTAGCGAATATTCCACCCTTCAGGAACTGGATTCCCTTGCAAAATATCTAAAAATCTTTTTCATCACGAAAATTCCCGGATCTGGGAAATTAGACAATAGGACAATGTATCCTAGGGCTTGAGTTGCTAATGCCAAGCCTAACCTCTTCCATAGTAAAATCAGAAACTAGGAAAGTGCAATCCAGAGAAGATGAAAGAGGCATTTTTGAAGTGGAAACTTCTTTAGGGGCACTGCGAAAGCTTACACAATCTTCTGCTGTATAAATTGGTCTGATTAATCAGTCACATCCCGAGGCCAAACGTTCATTCGGACAAATTGGGTATAGCAGAATTTTTTTAAACATATTATTCTCTAAGAATCGATTTAAAAACGCCAGAGAAGTTTTCACTTCAGACCTATTCATTTTTATTTATTCCCCAAATCTACCAGACTGCCCTTGACATTCTACTATTAATTACTAGGTATACCGCTTTAAAGAAGTTCAAGATTTACCAATATTATCAAAATTTAAACCTCGAAGCCGATTAGAAAAGGAAGATATGCCGATTTGGGAATCCCAGACGTCGACAATATGTTATTGTTACCCCTCTAGCCGGAGTGATGAATATCCTTCAACAATTTCAACATCAAAAGAAAAATTAGAAACCTCAACAGACCTTTCATTATCTTTTGGTAATTATTATTATTTTTTTTTTAATATGTTTAAAAATAATTTTAATGATATTATTATTTTAGATATCCCGGAAGAAGAGGATATGGAAAATAAATTAGAAATCAAGCAACAATATTCAAGTAATAGAAATAGCTATTCTTTATAATTGCATTTTTGTTCTTTTAAATTATAATAATGATATATTTTTAGAAAAAAGCCGTGATTCTTTTATTATTCCATTAGATGAAATATCATCTTCTGAAATAATTTGCCCCTATTTAAAAGAAAAAAAAATATTTGGACTTTGAAGAGGTATCATCCAATTAAATATATTTCCAAAATTAGCTTTGTTTATATATATATTTTTTTTTAGGACGAATCATCGGCATTTGAATCTCGTAGGAAATCACGTTCAATAAGAAAAAGTGTACAATTAGATCATGATCCGAAAGTCCATGATTATGATGTACCGATAACGATAACATAAAATAAAATAATTTGAGATTATTACTTGATTGAAATTATTGTCGTGTATATAAATGTATCTTCTTCTTCTGTCCTCGCCTTATTTCCGCGATGCGGGGTCGGTGGACCTCACTTTTTTTCCTCCAACCCTATCATGCGCTTTTGCAACCGAGAAGGATATTACAGGGCGGCTCGTCGTACGGTCTGACGCCTGTTGAAAATAGGAAGGAAGAGACAGACATACAAAGAACAGAAGGATTGCCTGTCCCAGCTTGGGCAGCTCGTGGTCGCCATCCACGTACCCACAAGATGTGGGCCCCTGAGCGAGTGCATATAAATGTATAATACATTTTATTAATGTTGCGAATAGGGCAGCAAAATAATCGATTATTAAAAAAGATATAATCGATTAATCGATTTCCCATAATCGATTATAAAAAAGACCAGATTATTTCCCTGTAAAAAAAGCGGGGGAAATTTTACTAAAAAAAAAAAGTAGAATGAAATAGATTTAATCGATTATTTACCATCGATTAATCGGAATAATCTAGTATTCCTCATAATCAATAATCGATTATTTTTCATAATCGATAATCGATTATTTTTTTATATAATCGAACACTCTTAGTCGCGTGCCGACGCATTAGGAAATATTCATGAGTGTGAAAAACTATTTAGAAATACGCTTACAAAGCTTTATTTATTTTTTAATATTTACATAATAGAAAAAAAAAAACATTTAAAATAAATACCGTATTTGTAAGATTTTTTTTGTGAAAATTTATTTACTGAATAGAAACGCATTTATTAATTTGTTGTTCTATTCGCAGTAATAGAAAAAATTGTGTAGAGGTTTTTAAAATTTATCAATCATTTGAAGAATATGTTGCTCTTCTGCTGCTCGCCATTCAGCATCGTCAGTGCCTAAATGCCCAGCATATTCTGAAACAAAGAAAAAAATTGCTTGGTTTTATATACTCTACAAAAGGAATAACTCAAGAGTAAGAAGTTTTTTTTTTCTCGGTGTCCACCTTTCTAAGGTTCAGCAGTGTTTGTCTGCTTATTCACACAGAGCTCGGGAATTTTTTTTTTTAATTTATTCGATCCTTCCAGCCTAAGGCATTGGATATCGAGTACCAATTTATTGATATCTCAGGCAGTCTGATGATTTTATTTAAGCCATTTGGATACGATTGAAACACGATTTCATTTTTCATTAGAATTAACTCCATTTGTATTGTTTCACGATTGGTTGTCCTGAGGCGTCCGAAAAGTCGATGATCAAATATAGAAAAATCTGATAAAAATTGATCTTGTTTTTATCTGATTTTATTTTTCCTGACTGCTATCCAGTATCCTTATTAGAATTTTTTTTTTCTAATTTGATTTTAGAGAAGTTGAAAAAGTCTCTCTTCAAGAGCTCTTGCTAATTTCCATAAACAATTTAATCTACAAACTTTTTTTAAAGTGCTTTCTAGGGATTTTTTAAAATTATTTATAGAATAATTAGAAAGATTCACAGGAAGAGAGGATGTCAGTCAAAAGAAGAGCCTAAAAATCTCAATTCAGAAGACGTTTCGGTTTTAATTAAATAAATACATCCTTAGTTCTTTAGAAATTATTAACAAACTCAAGGTGTACACCATTGAGATGCAGATAGAGTTGTTATATATAAACATATACAAAATTATATAAAAAATACAATATTTGCATATCAGTTGTCAGATGCTCATCAGTCAACACGGCCAAGTCTCAAATGTATATCAAATATAATATATAGATATATAACAACTCTATCTGCATCTCAATGGTGTATCCCTTGAGATTGCCAATAATCTCTTAAGAACTGATGATGGATTTATTTAATTAAAACCGAAACGTCTTCTGAATTGAGATTTTTATTCGATAGAGGCTCTCCTTTTGGCTGACATCCTCTCTTCCTGTGAATCATTCTAATCGTTGAACAGCCACTTCTCTTATCAACATCTTTATATAGAATGATATATATATATTATATATTATATTAAAGGAGATATGGAAGCAGAGGCAGCCAAAAATTAAAATTCTCTGAATGCTTAACCATCAGCCGGAGACGTTTCGGTCTATTTATTATAAACCATCTTCAGTCCATTAATTGGTATATTATATAATAAATAAACCGAAACGTCTCCAGCTAATTGGTTAAGCATTCAGAGAATTTTAATTTTTGGCTGCCTCTGCTTCCGTATCTCCTTTAATAAACATACACAGCCACTACTTACATCTCAACTTTTATATTATATTATTAAAGTATATTAACAAGTAAGATATATATATATGTATATATATAAGTATATACTTTAAGTATATAATATTATTATCTACAGTAAATTCTAATTTGAAAGTTTTTTTTTTTTTTTATTTCCCTTGCCATCCAAATTAAAGTTAAACCACTGTAGATTCCGAACGGCTATTCAGATCAGACTAAATGTGATTCCAATTTATGCAGAAAGAAAAACTTTAATTGACTATATAAAAAAATTTCCGATTAATAAACTCTAGAATCAAATTTTTTTCAAAAAACCCCATTTTTTAAGCAAGAAATTATCAAAAAATTGCCCCAGACGAATATAATTTTAAAAAATGGATAAAAAGTAAAATCAGTATTAATTTTTTTTATTGTTTTAGAGCGCTTCAACAGCGGGGGTTATTCGCTCTAGTATTAATTTAATATTATATATTGTCTTAATTATAAAATCAATGATTATTGGGAACAAAGTAAAAAAAAATTCGAAATCAGGAAATAGACGTTGTCACGTTAAAAGACCAGCTGCTGTGTAGATGACACAGCCAACATCGAATTTTTAATTTTTTCGTACCTCTCATTAATTGTCGGACTTTATGCAAAGATCCCCCTCGTAATGACAGATTTTTGACAGCTCTTTGTTTGGCTGCAGCTGGAGCTCCAGTGCACACTTGCATTAAAATATAATCGATATGCTGCAAAGTAAAAAGACCTCCCTCAATACGTCGCATATATGAAGTGTGCACATCGTCTTCATCTTCATCTTCAGAATCTCGATCCTGAAACCATTAAAATTAATGTGGATTTAACCAAATTATATTAGAGAACATTCCGAGGGCAATAGCATAGGGAAGTCAGTAAAAATACAGGAAAGAGAAAAAATATAAAATAAATTTACTACCTTCATTTCTTGTTCAATCATATTATCAATCTCTTCAACTTTATATAAATATTTAAAATGTAATTCCATTAAGCGATCCACTTTTTCGTAATCATTTTCTACAAATTTATTTAAAAGTCGCTGTCGCTGTTGTCCTCGACAATTCCTTAACATGTTAGCGATAATGGAACAAACATGTTCTAAAAAAAAAAAAAAAAAAAAAAAAACTGAGATTACAAATTCTATTTTCAATTTTTCAAATAGTTATCGTTGATTTTACCTTCGAATTCTTCGGACGTTAAAAGTCTTTTTTTATTTTTCTTGGGTGTTTTCATAAAAAGAGGAAAAATTGTTCGTAATCCGAGAATATCGACAAATTTATTACAATTCTCTTTACCGTCAGGTCCGGACATTGCAAAATTGAGAACTTTAAGAGAACCATTGCGTGATTGTTTCTTTTCTCTGAAAAATATATTAACAATTTTTCTGAGTATGTTTATTTGTTGGTGAACCAAACATCCCATGCCCCAGGGAACCCGGAATCTCCAGACTCTCCGGGGGATTGTATGCTACCCTTTTTTTTTTTTTTTATTTTCCCATCTCTCAACAGAGATTAACTCCAATTACAAAGAGACTGTTTGAAAGTAAAAATTATTTACAACAGGAAAGGAGCAGAAGAAGTCAAAAATATAGTCTCAAAAAATGAATGAGACGTTTTGGGAAAATTATATTATTCTATCCTCAGTTCTTCAAAATTGTTTAGGTCCCGGAGTTGGTCATTTGGGCACATACATTTATTTATTTATTTACAAGTACTCAAAATTACAGACAAATACCCAATTACAATTTGAGAGAAAAAAAACAACAACAAAATACAAAAAAAAGACAATAAAACAACAACAAATCAACAAACATGCATACTTTTGTATGATATATATCTCACTGAATACAAGTAAATAAGATGGGACAACTCGGTCAAACATATGATACTTAAATATGCATGTATCGTGCCCATACAACCAACTCCGGGACCTAAACAATTTTGAAGGACTGAGGATGGGATAATAAGATTTTCCCGAAACGTCTCATTAATAATTTTATTAAAGCTTTTGTGGTTTGTATTATTATTATTATGGGAGTTTTTAATTATAGACCACAATTGTATTAATTATTTATTAAAGTATAAATACGGTACAACGTTTCGACTCCTTTTTCTGTAGTCGTTTTCAAGTACTGTGCACTTGCTCCGGCTCGATTGACCTAATCACTAAGGGACCGTTACGTGCATTTTTTTGAGAAGCAAGTGCACTGTACTTGAAAACGACTGCAGAATAAGCAGTCGAAATGTTAAAAAGTATTTATATATTAATACTGATGTGGTCTATAATTAAAAACTCCTGTAATAATAACGTCTCTTTAATTTTGTGAAAATCGGAGGCTTCATATTTTTGGCTCCTTTTTCTATTGTAAACAGCCACTGTTTTCAATAAAAAATTATTTACCTAAGCATTAGATTCATAAGTTGCAAACCTTCGCCTCGTAAAAATCGCTCTCGATTTGGAGAATAAAGTAAACTTGAACACAAAGAGCTGAAGAGGTTCTCCATCATTTCTAATTCCTCAGGAGTGTGGGGATCATGCTTTTTATAAAACTAAAATAAAAAATAAATTTTAATTAATTGTAAATAATCTTAAAAATATGTTCATTTTTATAAATATATCGTCAATAAGATGTGTAAAGAAATTAGTAATTCAAGAACTCAGAGGATTCAATGGAATCGATCATACTACTCATACTTTAGTAAGAGAATTCAAAAAAGAATAATAAAAAAAATTAATCTTGCTTACAGCTAATTGTTGGAGTAAAATATCAATCCCTTCTAAATCTCCCAACAATTGTAGATTTTCAGGTGTACTTTGCAATAATATTGATAAAATTTCACTTGCATATAATTTATTCTCCGAAAATGGTAATTTAGCTCGAAGTCTTTTTAAAAGCCATTGTAATAAACCCTGTTTTGCGGCTTCTGCACAAACATCCGGTCGCATTTCGAAAAGATTTTCGAAAAACGCTGAAAAATCAAAATTATTAATAAAGGCTCAAAAAAAGTCATAATAATTAGAAACATACAAAGAGTGTTAAAAACTCCATCACTTTCTTCTTTGACTTGTTCGTCGAGACGTTCTAAATTTTGCACGAGAAGAGCACAAACTTGATGATCGATTAATGCATTTAATAATGATTTAGCAGGATCTCCTTGATCATGGGCATCGGAAAGTTCTTGAATTAAGTTGACCACTGAAACAAAATAAGGGCAAGCCAATATCAATAAGTAGAGTCGCGGAATCAGGAGAAAATATATCCCAACCCGAATAAATAATTAATAAATACCTGCAACAGAAATGTCCGTATTTTCATGTGAGAGAAGTTCCAAGATTGAAGGGACTGCATTTAATTCAATAAGAATCGGATACATTTCTGGCATTGTTGTGATGACATTGAGTTCTTGGATCACATCGTGAAGCTCCATTTCTGACTCTAAAAATCTTCAAAAACAAAGTAAAATAATTATTAATTTATTTATTTTATTATAAAGCATAATTTCTCACGCTTATTACTAAAAATGAGTCAACTTTTTTTTCCAGATGGAATTTTATATATATATATATATATATATATATATGACCCCTTTTAAATCTGACCCTTTTTAATTTGGCTGAAATTCTTACGATATTATTTTTTTTTGAAAAATTCATAACTTTTTTCGGTTGGATAAACCCATTTTAAACAATACTTTCTCTCTATATATATTTCATACTAGGGTATATAGGGTAAGAGAAAGTAAAAATTCACAGAAACGTTTTTAATGGAGTCTATAAAATTTCAGCCAAATTCTTTTAATGTCTTGATATTTTGATAACAAATTTACTTACTTTTCTGGTATGTCAGGGAATTTTATTCTCATTTCTTGATTTTTTAAAGTCCGTTTTTCAAATAATAAAATCATTTTCTTAATTGCCGTTTCATCGAAGGGCTCATCCTAAAATAGTAAAACTTTATTATAAAAAGTTAGTTATCAATGCTTTAAAAAAAAATAAAATCAACCAAAAACAAGAGTAATTACATTGCCATTGTGAGGGCTGATACAGGACACTGTAACAATCACTTTTGTATAGGAATGTATGGGCAAAAGTGACGTTAATTAATTAATTTCCACTTGTCAACACGGTTAATAAAATAAAACACTCACTTTCATTTTTTCTTTCCTGTGTTTGTATTATGACCCTTTTGCCCATACATTTCTATACAAAAATGATTGTTACAGTGGTCCCACAGTTTGTACCATGAAATTAGCAGTCACCCTGTATTTATATATATATAGATTGCAATTAATTTAACAATACTATCCACCGTATTATATATATAAGATTAGGAATTTGTACTAATAGTTTCTTTAAGGTGTGTTGATTGGTGTACTGCAGAAGAATTCCCCATTTCTTTGGTACAGATATTTTTTTTGATCTGATGCATTTCTATAGAAACTTTCGGCTAACATCAGAACCTTAACTGTGTAAAAAATCAGGAATGACTTCCCCAAAACTTTTTAGTATATTCTATTGGAATTACGTCTGTGTGTGGAACACGAAAAAACCACTGGTCAAAATTGGATTAAAACCAGGGGAAGTTACCTTTCCCTTGGTTTTAACCGAACAACCCTGATAAAGGTGGTCATTAATAGTACAGTATATGTACAGTGAGAGACAATATTAAGTCCCACCCATGCGTTTTCTACTTGTGATTATTTCATTGTTTTTATAAAAGAAAATGAAAATCTTTATTGGAAATTTTCTAGGTTTGAACTATAAAAGTTTTCATTAAAAAATATATAATATTTTTTAAACAACAATAAAATAATCACAAGTAGAAAACGAATGGGTGGCGCTTAATATTGTCCCTCACTGTACACTAATGGACATTATTAAGTCTCAAGCGTTTTCTACTTGTGATTATTTCATTGTTTTTAAAAAAATATTATATATTTTTTAATGGAAACTTTCATGGTTCAAACCAAGAAAATTTCCAATAAAGATTTTCATTTTCTTTTATAAAAACAATGAAATAATCACATGTTGAAAACGCATGGGTGGGACTTTGGCTTCCGGGATAAGCATAAAGGCTTGAGGTCTTCTCAATTATTCTATCTAGAAATCTGTGCAGCCGAATTTGGGTCTATTTCTCCTGATGACTAAAATTGCTTTCTGAGTGAATTCATATACCCGAATGCCGTTTTACCCAAATTGGTGGATCCGTGGTTCAACTACCGGCTGCACGCCCTTACATTTTTCGGGTATTTGAATTAATAAATATTGTAATTATATACATGTAAAGGCTTTTTATTTGGCTGAACCTGCCCTCATTCAAATCAACTATATTCCCAGCCACCAAATTCCCATTCATTATTTTAAAGATACCGGTCTAACTGATTAATGTTATTATTAAGAATGAATTAAGTACCGAATCCGCTTCTTTCTCAACAATTCGTAAAATTTGATCATCTGAAGAGTTATTTTCAGGCGCTGGATTCTTAGGAATTTCAGGAATTACTACAGGAGATAATTCCGGCGGATCAATTGGAATCCTTTTATTTCTATCCGAATGTGAATGACTTGCTCTGCTCAATTTCCGATGCTTTTTCGGCACCTCATTATCCGAATCATTTTCTTGTGTTCGTTTTGGAGTATTTGGAGGCTAAAAAATAAGAAAAATTAAGAAATAAATGCTCTGTTTGAGGTTAACTTGATATTTGTTATTTACCTTATAAGAAAGAAGTTCTCCAATATCCATTAGAACTAAATTAAAAAGAAACCTCAAACGAGGTAGCTTATTAAATATTAAAAATGCTTTTCAAATAGAAAATTTATTTACTTAATTCTTCAAAATTATGTCAAAAAATACTTTTTCAAAATAAATTGTTTTTATTATAAAATGGGATAGTAAAAAAACTTTTTAAAGCAAAAATCACTAACTAAAGGATAAATCACTAGAAAAGGGGGTAAATTTTTCAAATTTCAAAAAGAAGAAATGATCCAGTTTAGGAAATTTGTGAAAATTGCAATTTTATTATTAATTAAATATTGAATATAATTTTGTAAATTAATAAAATGCATTATATTTAATATTTTTTTCAGTTTTTATTAACAGGAGTATATATACTCTGAGATAGTACCCTTTGCAAAGTCATGGATGAGATAAAGAGACGCGGCAATTTCAAAATATTTGTAGAATCAATCTTTTAACACCAAAAAAGTTGACAACAAATTTATTTTCTTATTCATTATAAAACTTTGCATTTATGCAAATAAAAACTTTTATATTCTAAAAAAAAAAATTGATTATTTTACTAGCCTGCATATTGCCGTTATCCCAAAATCCAAAATGTAGTTGTTTTTCTTTTAAATCCTTTACGGCTACAGAGGCTATTTAGCGGTTATTTCTTTATTCACATAATTTTTAAATACAGGTACCGATGGCTAACGGGTGACGTTCCACACGCCAATCCCGAGCTTTCGCCGCGCTTGGCATCACTTTACCGCAATGATTTTGGCGACTGTTGCTCTTCTCTGTTACCAGGCCCCCCGGCAAATGTAGAGTTAAGCAAACCTGGTAAATCTTATATTGAAAAGAAAGAAGTAGGAAAAAGCCTACCTTTCGAATAGCCATCGGGTAACTCGTGGTCGGTATCCACGTCCTCAACGGATATGATTACCTTAGTAAGTAATGGGAAGAAAGGAAAGTCAAAAAAAAAATACCAGCAAAAGAAATGATAGAAAATATCTGTTTAGTTGGTAGGATTGCGCTTGCGGGAGTTCCCAAGCAACTACATGATGACGTATAACGTGATA
>JAKCPI010027852.1:0-42432 GCA_023213315.1 Euborellia annulipes | reverse complement strand
TCCAGGCATTTGGTATCCAAATGCCTTAAATAAAATCATCGGACTGCCTGGGGTCCGAACCCGCGACGTTCGGTATAGAAGGTAGGCACGCTACCAACTACTCCAAGCCCCGTGGGCCTGCTTGAGGATTTGTATACTATTTATTTTAATTTATTGGTAGTCAATTAAATGTAAATAAATCTTTGTCGCATGAGACGGGATGCGAACCCTTGACCCTACGTACAAGAGGCGGATACTCTGCCACTGCGCTAAGGCCCAAGGGCATAAAGTTAATTAACTTATTTCTACTTGTTAACTGTCCTTATCAATTTAATTCTTCAATAGCCGAGGTTTACGAAATACATTTTTATCGGATACGAGGGGAAAGCTAAAACCCCTCAATGAATTGAGAACTTTAAAATTCAGTTAATTCTAGCCATATTTTAATAATTCAAAATTTTACTAACTATCTAACTAGGTATCCAGTAAATTAAAACAGTTTTTTATTAACAGACAAAAAATACTAGTTACTAGTTTGAAAATGTAAATAGCCTCAGACGATATTATTTATCTATAGTGTTGGTTGGCGAATAAATAAGGAAATGTTAAATTATTTAAATGAGCCCCGGGGGCTGTTTTGGACACTCGCATGTTTTTATCTCGATTTGGGGGCGGACCCGGCACAGCATCGGCGTTATCGGTTAAGGAAATAAATTAGACCGCTACAAATTCCTCCAACGTAGAGAGAGAGAGAAAACATACACATGAACATAGACACACTTGTTCACAAAACATTTCGAGATAAACGACGAGAGACCAATCGATGCTATCTTCTCGCACACAGACATTCACAGGGTGAAGATAATTTACATAGATAGAGCGGGGCGGGGGGGGAGTGTAGAAAACATTCACCCCTTCCACAAAAAATACAATATTCATTCAGTAGTTTAGTTATCTATTGAAAAGACATTTTATTTATGTTCTTAAAAAAATTGAATGAGTCAATTCTTATCACGAAAAATAAATATCAACAGGGCGAAAAACAGTTGACATGTGCCTGCCACTTTTAAGGAAGGATAAATGAGAATCGTTCTTTATTTATAGGTTTCATTTGAAATTTTAAAAACCAAACTTCTTATCAATATTGTGGAACCAAATAGACTTCAAAAAATCTCTTCGAATTATTTATTTTTCAAGCATTAATTTGTCTTGATTGCCATAATAGAAAGCTCCTTTAATTTTTTTGATACGTATGAAAAACACAGCTTTTTTGAAAAATATATCAAAACAAAACTCCATTAAGAAATCTGGGAATAAGAAAAGAATTAAAAAAGTACAGTGAGGAAACAGAGTGGATCCAGAATTTTCGGATCTGGATCGAAAGCCTTGGATCTCGATTGTTATCCAAATCGAAAGGGGGATGAATTTAAGGATCTAAATCATTTTTGTTCTTAGGATTTAGAATCGGATAGTTAATCCTTTTCGAGGGATTAGCAACCTGAATATTTGCGTTCATTTTCATAGGATTATCAATCCTTTAAAGCTTTTTGCTTTTTAATAAATATATTCTTTTGAGTGTTTAAGAATAATGCTCATATATTTCTCACCCAAACGCCTAAAAATATGCTAATTCGATCAAAGAACTAGATTTAAAATCGGGAATTTTATTAGAACTGGATCGGATTTCCGGATAGGACCGGTAGAATCAAATTAGTGGATCGGATATTCCGAAATGCCTGGATCTGCGGATCGGATTTCTCTCTAAAAAGAAACAAGATAATAAAATTTCTTGAGTTGAATGGCTGTAGATATTCAATTGGAAAAGGAAACGGGGGCCTCCCCGGGAACAGCATAACAGGATAAATAAAAAAAACTTTATATTTCGTTGTCCATGTTTTGGGTGCTAGTCGCACCCATCCTCAGGGCAAAAATTTAGTACATGTTATGCGGTACTGGCAATTGATTTCATGTTTATACATGTATTTGTTTGTTCTCAGCATCTTATGGTTTGTACAGTAATAATAATAATAATAATAATAATAGTTTATTAAATCATTTGAGGTTTACAAAGGATATAACAAAAAATGTTATAAATCTTCCCCTTCAAGCCTTTGATCCCAATCCGACAAGACGAGTTACTTCATTGATTCCGTACAGTATTCTTTGAGTGCAAAAGGTTGTGATTGACACTGTAACTAAATAGCAAGTCACTTGCTATAACTGTACATACCATAAGTTGCTGAGAACAAACAAATACATGTATAAACATGAAATCAATTGCCAGTACCGCATAACATGTACTAAACTTTGACTGCCTTGCGTGCCCTGAGGATGAGTGCGACTAGCACCTGAAACGTCGGCAACGAAATATAGTTTTTTATTTATCCTTCCCGGGGAGGCTCCCGTTTCCTTTTCCAAGATAATACAATTATTTTTTATAAAAATATGGGGATTGACTTCCCCGAGACTTTCTCGTATATTCTTTTGGAATTACGTCTGGGTGTGTGTGTGGAACACGATTGCTTAAAAACCAAAGCAGCTAGATCGATGAAATTTGGTATATGCTCCTTACTCTAAAATTGTAGATTTCTATCAACTTTTGGAGTAAATACGTCACTTGGAAGTAGTACTTTACTTAAAAAGTTTTTTCAAAATTTTGAAATTTTCAATTTTTTTTGTTATATTATGATAAAATACTCTATTTTAAAAGGTTTTATTCTTTGACTATTTTTACGAAAACTGAATAGTTTTTGAAATAATCAAAGAAGAAATAGAAAATTTTCGTTAATTTTGATAAAAAATCAAAACAAAATCATACAGGTGTCATTAAAAAAAAGGGTATATATAAACAAATTCATTTGTTTCACAAATTCATTTGTTTATATTTACCCTTTTTTTTAATGACACCTGTATGATTTTGTTTTGATTTTTTATCAAAATTAACGAAAACTTTCTATTTCTTCTTTGATTATTTCAAAAACTATTCAGTTTTCGTAAAAATGTCAAAGAATAAAAACCTTTTAAAATAGAGTATTTTATCATAATATAACAAAAAAATTGAAAATTTCAAAATTTTTGAAAAAACTTTTTAAGTAAAGTACTACTTCCAAGTGACGTATTTACTCCAAAAGTTGATAGAAATCTACAATTTTAGAGTAAGGAGCATATACCAAATTTCATCGATCTAGCTGCTTTGGTTTTTAAGCAATCGTGTTCACACACACACACACACACACACAGACATAATGCCAAAAATGGTTTTTTTGGACTCAGGGAGGTCTAAAACGTGGAGAAACATCAAAATCTCGAAGTCGAATTTTTTTACGATTACATAACTTTCTCTATACGAGAAAGTAAAAATTAAAATTCCATTTCAAAATTTCACATTTTTCATGCTAGGCCAAACTAATTATCATAGTAGATAATATTATTAGTATAATAATGTCTATAGAATAATAAAGGGGAACAAGATGCTAAGGCTTATCTTTTATTACATTCTTAGACATATTGAAACCCTTTTTCTTATCTGACATTATTTCCCCTGAATAATTTTAATTATAATAAAAAAAAAAACTGTCAACGGGATAGGACTTGCTATCTTAGATGAATCGGCTGTTTATCGCTCATTAATTTGTTGAGTTTTAATGAAATGCCTGGGACGGGCTTGGCCTGACCAATAAGGGATCCGTGTATAAATAAATAGAAGCAACCCCCCTCCTAAAAGCCCTTCAGAGGAGAGAGGTTTAATCACTGGCTTGCAAGGCCAGGCCGACCCTCAGGTCTTATCGCCTCCTATTACCAAATTAACCGTGGTTGGACTCTCGGCCCTAAATATCCATTCCGTTAAAAGTTGCACGATAGCATCTTATTCAACCCTCTCTGGACCGAATCTGATCGGGGAGACCCCCGGCTTTCTCATTCGAAACAGACGTTTGCATAATTAATCATATGATTACCCCTGGGGGAGGGCAACAGCCAAGAATGTTTTATTACCCAGCCCTTATTTATGGAAGATTTATCGCTAAAAATCGAAACTCGGCTTCTGTGTATACTATGTTAAGAGTGGAGTTCAATTTAGAGAGTGTTAAAATATAATAGGGTTTCTAAACAACTATCTATTTCATTAAAGGGTGAATGAAAAAAAAAATATCAATTGATAATGAAATATCATTCATCTCTCTGAGGACATTGAACCCTAGGACTTGATATCCTGTCCATAAAAAATTAACGATATGGATAACCACAGACTCCATCCTTATTCATCACTATTAATAAATAATAAAGCAAAATTTATCCATGGGGGAATGTAAAGAAAATAGAACAGAAAAAATAGCAAAAGGTGATTATAAAAAGTAGGAAAGAATTAGTAAATTCAAAGGCGCGCTCTCACTGTGGATTTTCTTGACATTAAACATTTTAATAGTAAATAAACATTTTATTTGGTGTCTGATCGTTATTTCTTTCGATTTGAAATGAATAATAATAATAATAGTGAAGCGATGTGTCACATGACACTATAATCGTAAAAAAAGTCACGTGACCTGATAGATGTTTATGATGATGACGTAACTCGTGGCGCGTCAAAATATACAACTGTCAAAATATACAACTGTCAAAAAATGAGAGGTTAAAAGAGGTTATTTCTACAAATTTATTAAATTTCCATCAAAATCTCGACATCGAATTTTTGACATGAATCCAATACTTTTTCTCTATATATATTAAAATATATAGAGGTAAGAGAAATTAAAAAAGCTGGAAAGATCTAAAAAGTGTTATAAATATAAATATAGTTGACTCTCGTTAATTCGAATTTTTTGACAATTCGAACTCTTCAGCAGTAAACTTCTTAAACCGAAAAATCGTAAATCGTAAAAGGCTGTGTATTTATGGTAGATACTCTCGGTAACTCGAGATCTTTTTCGTAACAAGAGAGAGAGAGAACGTTCTATAATTCGAACTAGGCCACTTCACCTCTTTATAGTTCAATTTTTCCTAGCAATGTTTACCTGGTACCTCCTTTCAACTTAACTTTCCTTCTCTTTAGTTTGTCAAGACAGAACACAACTTTCTCTTCTTACCTTCGATAAGAGAAAGTTGTCTCCGTGCGGCCAGTCACACCAGTTTTTTTTACTTGAAGCTATAGGCCTATATTGTATAAAATTTATGTCAATGCTTTGCTATTTGAGTTCATACTCTCAACTATTGGACTGAGGATGGTTTTATCTCATTAAAACTGAAACTGTTTCCTGAACAGAGAGTTTAATTTCGTGGAGACTTAATACCTGGCTGCATTCTCCTTTCCTATCTACTGTTTAAATACAACAGCCACTTTAAATTCTTCAAAGCTCATAAATATTTTCAAAAATATAATAAAAACGCTCAATAATTTCAATTTTTTCTTTCCTCTTGATAATTCATAGTCTCGATAAGCTTAATTAGAATTTTTTCTTATAGTCCCTTGGATTAGACGACTGTATATATTCTTGGGAGATTAAAACAATGAGAGAAGTAAGTTAGCTAGTAATTTTTCGTATATTTTATTGATCCTTCTCAATTCTTGTTTAGGACCGGAATATGGACCTCTTCAGAATCAGAAAAAAATATTTCCATCAATAAAATATTAGCTGTGCTTCTCATTTCATTTTAAAATTTTTTTCAATGTGGTCAAAATAAACACTGGTTGGGGATCTCTATCTCTAGTCTATAATCATTCTACTCTACATCGCCCAGACATACAACATTTCTGTTTAAAAACCGAAAGGATGAATTTTTTTAGCAGTGTAATCGAGCTGGAAACTCATTTTAAACTATTTTTTTTTAACCCTTTATTTCTCTCTATTAGCTATTTAATAATTTAATACTCTAGGCTATTTTCAGAATTAATAGTTTTGGCCCAAACACGCTCCCCATACAGGAAAAGGCTGCCGGCTATTGGCATATATAATTTAATTACATTATTGATTTATTATTGTTTTTGATATTTAATTAATTACACTTGACTATTGAAAAGCCAAACAGCGCATATAATATTTAATTGCCTTATTAATAACAATTTGATCGGGACCCGCGGGTAATTTTCGCATTCTATTGTTAATTAAATTAATTAAATAATTAATCATTTTTTTTCTACTCTCAATATCAAATATATGCAAAAAAATGGAATCGCGGAATTGCTCTCTACTCAAAATAAAATTCAAGTATTGTAGGCCTACACGCTAAAATAAATATTGTCCTCGGGCGTGACGTAGTTGGTAGCGCGCCTGTCTTGTATACCAAGGGTCGAGGGTTCGGATCCCAGGCAATCCGATGATTTTATTTAAGCCATTCGGATACCAAATGATGGAAGACTCTTCAAATTCTTGAAGAAAATAAAGATATATGAGAAAGAAATGAATATGAAGAAAGAATGAATAATATGAATATGAAGAGAAGCGTTTTTTTTATTATAATTCAATTATTGTAATTATTGTAAGGGCATAAAAGCCATGGTAGCTGTTCGCCCTTAAGCATTAATAAATAATAACAAAATCGGACAAAAAGTACTAATAGTTTGTACTTTTTTCTCAAAATCGGCTGCAACGATTTTGATTAAAATTCAAAATTAATTATGCTCTTTAATATGTATACTATATTCTCATGCTGTTCTCAAAATTGTTTGAAGCACACTTTACTCTTGTCTTACTTGTTAGTAGGAAAGATAAGAGAAAAGGTTTTAAGAGAAAGTTGTGCTGTCCGATCAGTCACACCAGATTATTTAAAAATAAATTGTTTTTGCTCTCTGTAAATTAGAATAGAAGTAAGTACAGTATATTTCTTCCCTTCAAAGTGTAACTGAAATGCTTCCTCTTCTAAGAGATCATTTATTTATTTTCCAAATGTTTTATCATCACCATTATTATTACAAGTTGGGAATTATTTTGCTTAGAATAATTATTATACATAAACAATATTCCACTTACCTACCGGGCAAAATAAATAATAAAATTTAATAATTAATTATATTATGAGCTCGAAAGCTTATTTAAATATTAATTTGTGGCAAGAGGTAAAGTAATCCAACTCTATCCCCTAGTGGAGCTAATTAGATCTAGCCACCGACAAATAATTAATTCCCTAGATAAACAAAAAAAAAAAAATTTGTTGTTTTTCGTGGAATTTCCATTTTATACATAATTTTGAGATCCACCCGGAAATATGTAATCTGAGGTAGATAGCCATTATGCATATGTCTTAAATTATTAATATCTGCTCCTGTTATACGTTATTATGTTAATTATATAACGAACTTCTAATTGGAAAATCTAAAGTTTCGCCCAAGAGAAACTAGATAGCAAGTTAATTAGATAAAATTCTGACGCTTGTTGTTGTTGTTGTTTGGCAAGGGGTCCTTTTGGGGGTTAGAGGATTACGCATCTTGAAATTCAAATTAATAGACTCGAAATTTAGTGTTAGAAACAATAGATTCTATTATAGTTTTTAATTCTCTTTGGTTTTAATCTGAACCACAAAAGGGGAAGTTTTGGACTTTGAGCAGCGAGAGTTGCTGATCTGTCTGACTCATCGAAGGATTCAATTAAATCAGCAAACTCGACTGGACTTTAGCAGGATTATAGATAGAGATGAGAGGAACCCCATTTCTTATTCCTCCCCTAAAATGTTGAATATTGTCCATTCGATATGATGGTCGTCATATTTAAGTCAATCGTGTTCATTTATTAACGAAATCTCTTCGGATTTAGAGCTTAGGCTTACTTTTCCTTTTACTAAATTAATAGAGGCGATTAATGTGACTTACAGCTAAAGACATATATAGAAAAGAAATATTAATTAATTAAAATAGGAAGAGATTACGAGGTACTATTCGTCAAAGTAAATTTTGTTTAATCTTTATAGATAATGAGAACTCTAGTCCAGTGGTTTCCAAACTTTCTCTCTTAAAAATATTTAATCGTATGACGTCCCCCCCCCCTCCCCCCAATTTATAATATTATACAAACACAAAAATTTTTATTTTTAAAAAGTTTATTAATACAAATCTACAAAGTTAAATACCAATCATTTGAAAAATTGCTCATTGTGGCTAATATTCGCGCCTCCCCCCTTAGACTAGTCCGCGCCTCCCCTAGAGAGGCGCGCCTCACAGTTTGGAAAACGCTGCTCTAGTCCTTAAATTACGTAATTTTTTCTTGACTTGATTGAATTCCAAAATTACATGTTGGAGATTCACCTATCAAGACAACATTTTGACAACTGATGTGGGTGAATCGACCTTAAACGAGTAATTGAGAGCATTTACGAAAACTATAACAGCATTTAGGAGGATTAAACTAGCAGTTATTTTTTTCTACCCGGCTTTATTTCTTATTAAAATATTTTCAACTAATTACAGCATTATCTTTAAAACTTGACAAAATAAATAATTTAGTTTTTATTGTGACAAGGCTACTGTCCGCGCAGCAGTCCAGAATGGCTGGAAAATATGCCTTGAAACTGTCTGTGATAAATCAGTCTCTACAATGCACGATATGTAACTGCCTTTTACTCGAAACACTGTCCCATATCATATTTGTCTGCCCCGCATACTCGACTTCAAGAAAGCTTCATCTGGAAGACATGGATATTGCCACGGGGAACCTCTCTAGTCTTCTTCGCACAATGGGAGGTGATTCCGAAAGACTGAGGAGATTCTATTTTTTCATTGAGTCGGCAATGAAAATAAGATCCTTCATCATGGGCTAGTGGCGGGCTGTGGGGGTCTACTATTTACTCAGAATGTTTTCCGGTATGAACCAAAAATTAATTAATTCGGAATTCTTAATGGTTTATTAATTTATTCACAATTGTATCAATAGTTAGATTTTTTGAATTATTTATCCCTCTCTCTATATCTTAATTGTTTATATCTCTGTCTCCATTGTTAAAATACTTTGTATTACATACAATTAAATAAATAGTAATAATAGTAAAATAATAAAAAATACTTTTTATTGTGACTCTTTTGTCTAGGGACCGATAATACATTTATTCCCTAGTTCAATTGAGATGGCATAAAATACCAATACGATTTTTCAAAAAATAAAAAACAATACACTGTAACCCAAAAACAAAAATAATCCTTTATTTAGTATTATCCTATAAAACTAAGTAACTCAAACAATACGTTTTGGAATTTTGATTGTTCCCCTAAAACAAATAAAAATCCGCTTATTTTGGAAGTGCTTGGGAATTTCGACTATTAGGCCTTGGTTTTAAGGGGAGAACATAAAAAAATAACTCTTCTGCAAGCGCATGTCTGTGATATGGACCCCTTGCGCCCTTAGCTCGTTCCCCTCGCTAATCCTATTTATCTGACTAAATAAAAGCAAAGAGTAGTGCAAAGGGAGAGAGAATAGGGGCAAAACATTTTGATAGCCGATGTTTTAACTCACGAATTTTCGTCTGCTTTTATTGATATCCACTGGACTTAAAAAAAAAACAAAAAAAAAAAAAACATGGATTTATTCGTTACCTCCCTACAACCATTTGAGCTTTGTCTTAAATATGATATAAATAAATAGAAATAAAATTATTATACATAGCTAATATGCTTTACTAGAGAAGTGGAGGAGAATTCCTCCACTCTAGGGGGTTTGATCTAGCTTGCTCTTGGGACTAAGCAAAGTGAAACTTGCTTTAATGAGCTGCCTATATGCAACCCATCTTCCGGAAATATACCGCCTTCAATAATAATGAATCTTGTAAATATACAACAATACAAAAATTGCAGTACTGCACTCGCTGCCAGATTCCTCATTCTATGCCATTTTTCTATTTTATAATTTTATATTTACAATATTCGGGAGACAAGAACCTTACTTTAAAATAAAAAATATAACCATCTCAAAACTATCTATACAAGACTAAAATGCTTTCCGAATAAATTAATTAAGGAGTCAAAAAAAATCCAAGACAAAATTATTTCTTTTATTGTTGCCGTTCCATTACACCTACTGGTCTAGGCCATCTTCAGAGCCGGAGGAGAGAATAAATGAAAATTACAATTTCAGCGACACACATTCGCATGAACGGAGCGCTCATAGAAAAATAGGAGAAATGGTTGTCATGGTAACAAAATATAAATGTTTATAAATTTTCCATCTTGAATTTGAATATATTGGCGGAAACTAAATATATGTCGACACAAAAAATTTGATGTGACAAGCACAGAACAAAACTTTCGATTATCGAAGGTAAGAGAAAGTTGTGTGTTGTGCGACCAGTCACACGAGATTTTTATTTAATTTTTTCATAAACAATAGGATTTTTTTGTACTGTACTGCCTCATTCGTTCTTATTAAACTCTATTATTTTCGAGTATTGTTTAATAAATAATGACTTTTTTCAGAAGAAATTAAATTCAAATTACTTTTTTTTATCTCTTTGTCTTTAGCTTTGTAGTCACCCTATGCGAAAGGGGCTTTGAAAAGAGTATCATGTCGGACGTGTTTCCTTTTTTTTTCCCGGGAGAGACTTTCCGGTAGACTAAGTTCTCTACAGCCGCTGGACCAGGACAAGACAATTCAATCTACTATTTATTTACTCTCTGAAATTTTTTTGTTTTAATTTTCTTTTTTTTTTTAATCACGTGATGCGGACACTCGCACGCGCACGCCGGAAAATACTCACATGCGTGAATAATGCGATTATACATTCGAAATGTTGACTCATCATCGCCATCAAAATGGCATCGTCAGAAAAGAGAGGGGACGTAAAACAAAAGGAGTCTGACTAAAGAAATACATCTCTTTATGTTTGTTAAACATGGTTGAGGATGGAAAAAAAACATTATTCCCTTTTGGATTTTTCTTAAAATAATAAAATAGAATTTTCGAGTGGACTAATTATTTGTCGATGCTCTAAAAATCTGTATATTGTCAATTTGCCATAGAACAACTTTCGTGTACCGAAGGTAAGAGAAAGTTGTGTGCTGCATAGCGCGCCAGTCACACCAGACTTTTTTTCCTTTTGGCCAATGAAGTACGTGGCTGTTGATTTACTTAGAAGGAAGGAAGCAGGAGAAGCCAAAAATTAAACCCTCCGATTTTATTACAATTAATGAGACGTTTCGAGAAAACTTTATTTTCCCATCATCAGTCTTTCAAATTGTATCTGTCCCGGAGTTGTTAAAAGGGCACAATACATTTATTATATATTCTCTTTATGGGTGAGTGATTCATTGACTTGTTCAGTGAGAATCTTGACATTCTGAGCGGAACCCGCGCCTCGTAGTTTTAAGACTATCAATATTGACATTTCAACATTAGGTGAGGGAGCGGTGAGCCAGGGAGCAAGCCTCTACTAAATGAAACTCAAGAGTAGTGGAGACAGTTCCGGCAATAATTAAACTGCCTCCACTACTCTTGAGTTTCATTTCGTAGAGGCTTACTTCCTGGCTGCCCGCTCCCTCACCGAATTTTGAAATACAACAGCCACTTCACAAATTGTCATAATATTGACATTTGTCAACACCTCCTGCTTTTCCGCAGTAGCAGATTTCCTACTAGGCTAAGTAGGCTGAAGTCTCACATTTTCAAAAATGTGTCGAAATCTTATCCTTTTGGCAAGAATAGGCAGGGGCGGACTTTGGCCTAGGCTAAAGAGGCAATCTTCTTCTGTCTTCACCTTATTCCCGTGATGCGGGGTCGGCGGAGCCTAACTTTTTCCCCCAACCCTATCATGTGTTTTTGCAACCGGAAGAAATAGAACAGGCCGGCCCGTCGCACGGTCTGACGTCTGTTGAAAAGAGGAGGGAAGAGACAGACATACAAAGAACTGAAGGACTGCCTGTCTCAGGCTCGGGCAGCTCGTGGTCGCCAACCACAAGATGTCCGCCCCTGAGTGAAGCTAAAGAGGCAATCGATTCGAACTATTTATATACTTAGTCAGCGGCGTAACTAGCCTTTGATGGCGGAGGAGGCGAAGCTTAACTAGCCGTTTTTCAAGTTGTAATATAATTTTAAAAGAAAACGCAATTTTTTTTAGACAATCTATGGAATGAATATGATAAAATCACCGTCCCTGAGTTATATCGTAGATGCCCTAGGGTGCCTATATCGGTATCGAGAAGCGCCAAAGGCTTGATGCGCCCCCTTCGCTCCCAGCTAGTTACGCTACTGTACTTAGTAGCTACATGTATTAAATATATTTTCTATTTTTACGAAGGGGCGCGAAATAAAGATTTTGCCCAGGGCCAAAAAGAGTTTAAACCTCCCCAGAGAATAGGCGGCCTACTGGGCAGAGGTGGGGGCAACTATTTTTTATATTAAAAATAATTTAATTTAATTGATACATGTACATATTTACTATTAATGTCAAATTAAAAAGAACAAAAGAAAAATATTTTTTGGCAGACTCGTTCTTCATCTCTATTATTCTCCTCTGATAACGAATTTCGAGAACAAACTCCCCATCTATTTCTACCTCTAATTGGAATTTATTTATCACAATGTCAAAAGAAGACAATCGATAGAGAACATCGATCTTTTTTTTTCTCCTTGCTGTTGTTACGCCCCTTAATAATTTCCGCTTATTTTTCATTAACAGTTCAAATATTAATAACTAACGAAAAAGGGGAGGGAATTATTAGAATCAAAAGAAAATAAAAAAAAGGACTTTGAAATATAAATCATGATTCTCGTGATCGTACCGAGGAGATACAGACAACTTGTTAAAAACACTTGTAGCTATTTATTATATCACTTGTTTGGAAAATAAATCAAACAAGTTAGAAAGAGAGAAAAGGTGCTTTATCTATCACCCAATGCGCTATATATCTCGTCGAATTATATTTTCCAAAAACCCATCATTAGATTATGCTACAAAGTTGATTTTATGAATTATTTAAAGAAAAATCTGATTCAAAAAATTTAATTTATTTACCATTGAATTTCATTTGCTCAAATATATAGATCTAAATTCAGGGTCGTAATCAGGTCAGTCACCCCCTCTAAAATACAAAAAACTATAAAGAGGAAATTGGGTGTGACTGGCCGCACCAGCACACAACTCTCTCTTACCTTCAATAAAGTAAGAGACAGTTGTGTACTGTGCTTGTCACACCAGATTTTTTGTGTCAAGATTTAGTTGCCCCTAAGTTACAAACTTGACCACGCGATTCATAGATGGCGATGAGCTACGAATGATTCCACATCAGTAAAGTGTACTTAAACAATTTTCACAAAACATTTCACTGATATAATTTTTAAAGAGCATCTAAAAAATAATTGATTTATAAATTTTAATCAAAAGCGAATTTTGAGAAAACCGAAAAAATCTGAAAAAGTCAAGGGCGGTCCTAGCCTTACATTTTGGGGGGGGGGGTCACTGTTTTTTTTTTTTTTTTATAGTATAAATAAATGGGCCTGGGCCCCAATAAATATATATTAATCAAATATGAGTATTGTTTAAGTCTTAAATGGCCAAAGTTGCCGAAAAGATGGTGTGAATGGGAGAGTGAGTGGGAAAAAAAGTGTGTGTTAAAAAAAAAAAAAAAAGATTTTGGGGGGGGGGGGGGTCACGACCCCTTGACCCCCCCCTCTGGGACCGCCCTTGGAAAAAGTACATCCGTAAAGTACAAGTACTTTTTGGCCGATTTTGTTCAAAAGCTTATTTTCACCCCTTGGGTAGAGGGGGGGGTACTTAGCTCAAATATAAAATTTCAACCTCCTAACTCATTTTAATTAAATGCTTTTATTTAACTTACTCTTTCAAGGTCAACAACTTTTAGCCTTTGCTTAAGGCACTTCCCGATGAGCTAGAGGTGTGAAATTTGATATTTAGGGGATATTTTTATTTGAATTTTTATTCCCAAAGCCAAAATGTCCAAAACTTTTTTACTTTTTTTTAATAAATATTACATTTTTGAAATTTTCCTTGCTGGAATGTAATTATTTATATATTAATTTCACTTTTTACTTTCTCTTACCTATATGTATATATCAATATATATAGACTATATACAGGGATGGGCGTTAATCAGTTACATGTATTTGAAATACAAGATACCAAATACAATATTAATTGGTATCTTGTAACTCGTTACAGAATTGGCAAAGTAATTGCTATCTTGTATTTCGTTACATTTTTTAGTAATTGGTATCTGAAATTCGAGATACCAAATACTTTTTTTTTTTTAATTTGCCGCAGTGTAAAAAGTCTTGCAGAGGGAGCTGAAATCGTTTTAATTTATTTAATATTACTGTATGTAATCGTCGTGTGGGTTCTCTGCTCCGGATCTTATTAAAAACCAGTAAAGAGAAGTCAATCAAAACGCCAAATTTTCACTCTTCGTTAAAAAACTTTTTTGCTTTCTTCTTTCAACCAGCTCTCAACGACTAAATCTTTGTTCTTCTGCCCCAGTTGAAAGACTGTTTTCATTTGCGGGTTTATTCATTCTCCATCAAGTTCCAGATTATCCGACAAAACTTTTGAAAACTTGGTTTTTTGAAACCTTTTCATATTTTTATAAATAAATTTTTTTTAGTGTCATGAATAATTTTATTGTTTTCGATTTTCCAAAGGTATTCTCCAATATAAGTTTAGCTGCCACTTTCCTAAACTAAATTTATTTAGGGTTCCAGATAGAGCCCTGCACGAGCCGATTTTTTTGGCCCGGACCGGTCCGTGTCCGTATTTTTTTGACTTCCCGCCCGTACCCGGCCCGTAATTTTTTACCATTCTTCAGGCCCCCCCGGAATTTTTTCAAACCCGCCCGAGATTTAGTGAATGAATGAACAAATGTCTAGCAATTTTTTAAATAAAATTTCATTTGCATGCCCGTCCGCCCGAACCCGTTTATTTAGACTTGCTACCCTCCCGTATCCGCCCGTAATTTTTTTCATGGCCTCCAAAGCCCGCGGGCCGGGCGGGTAACGGGCCTACGGGCCAACCCGTACTCGTGCAGGGCTCTAGTTCCAGAATTACCCCTCCAAAAAGTATTTTAAAATCAAGGAAAAATTTGTTTGTAATTGGTATTTTCAATGTATTTGAAATACGTAATTGGTATCTTGTATCTCGTTACACAAACCCGTGAATAATTGGTATCTTGTATTTCGTTACAAAAATCTGAAGTAATTGGTATTTTGTATCTCGTTACTCAAAATTGAGTAACTTGCCCATCCCTGACTATATAGAAAGGATTGCAATTATGTCAAAAATTCGATGTCGAGATTTTGATGCATATACACGTTTTGAGGTCCCTTGAATCCAAAAAAAATGGTTTTTCGCGACATGGTCTGTCTGTCTGTCTAGGTTCAATTTAAAGCATGAAGGAATTGAGCTAGGAGGTTGAAATTTTATATTTAAGTTGGCCACACCCCTAGGGCAAGAAAATAAGCTTTTGATCAAAATCGGCCAAAAAGTACTAGTACTTTACTGATGTAGTTTTTCAGTTGTTTTTTTTCGATTTTTTTCAAAACTCGCTCCAACGATTTTGATTAAAATTCAAAAATCACTTATCCTTTAGATTCTCTTTAAAATGTATATTCTCATTTTGTTCTTGAAATCTTTCAAGCGCACTTTACTCTTCTACTCCATAGAAAAGATAGGAGAAATGGTTGCCATGGTAACAAAAAATAAATATTTTCCCATACTTAACATGTTATAAATTTTACTTCTTGAAATTCTAATGTACCGTACTGTCGGAAACTAAATATCATAAAATCTGGTGTTACAAGCACAGAACACAACTTTCGATTACCGAAGGTAAGAGTGCGACCAGTCCCACCAGATTTTTCAAATTGGTTTTCTCAAAGGGGATGTTACATTATCATCCCTCGCCTATAGATAAAACAATATGCTTAGACTGAATAATAGACGAATTCACCCCAAACCGTTCATATATAGAAATTAATTAAGAGCAAAAAATAAAATTGAACATGTTTTTTTATTGCTGATCAAATAGGACGATAGAGTCCTCCCCTCCTCTAAATTGAATTTCCATTAATTAGAGGGAGCAATAGTTGAAATCTTAATCGGACTTTGATAAGATTTCCCCTTTCTGCTGTCTCAATCTAATTCAAATCGAAACAAATTTATAATCCACTTTCTATCCTATCCCTATAACTGAGTTATAAATTTTGTTTTAAAGAGGAGGGAGTCAGTCTCTCTCTGTCGGTTTTCGATTATATTATTTAAATAATTATATTGCATACGCCTTGATGAACATAGAAGATAAAGAACAGCAGCCGCAGAAGCGGATCTGGCGGATCAAATTTAAATTAATAGTATAAATTTATTATTCTCCCTCTTTAATTTATTTCTAGTGAATTTTTTGTTGAAATTTATTTCTTTCGTAGTACAGTGGTAGAATACTTGCCTCTAGTGATCGAAAAGGAGCTCGAAAAGTCGAATTTCGATTTTGGAATCGACTTGATATTTTTCGATTCTCGGAATCGATTAATCATTTCTGAAAGTCGATTTTTCGACTTTCTAGTCAACTTTTAAAAACTCAATAACTCGTCCTTTGGAGATTCTCAAGTACTTATTAAATATATTTATTTATTTGTAATATAAGATTTATTAAGTATTTAAATATTTTATTAAATACAACACACAAATATTGCTTTCAATATTTTTTTTAAAAGAATAATCTATCCAGAAATTGCACGTGATATGACTCACAACATTAAAATATGAAATTTGAGGTATTAAAAATTCCCCATATGTTCACTAACCGATCTTAGAAAGTGTGTTGAATGGTGTGTTAAGTTATGTGTAGGTTTTAAAAGAAAGATGAAAGCCAATCAATGAAAACGTTACAACCTTCGGATACTAAGTATTGTAAGAAAAAAGTCGAAGTCGTCCAGTGAGAATCGATTCTAATCGACTTGAAAGAGTTTCGACTCAATTATTTTCAGTAAAAGATCGATTCTTGTCTAAAGTCAGAGCAAGGGCGAATACAAGGGGGGGAGGGGTAATTACCCCCCCCCCCGAGATTTGAAAAAAATACTTTTTTTCGAAAAAGAATTTATTTTTAATGTAAAATTTTAAAAATTAATACTTAAAAATTTGATTTGTATTTTTTTTTTTTATTATTTGAAATTCCTATCGGGATCCCCGTTTATTTACCCGAGGTGCTTACGTGTACGGAGACATACACCTCAAACCCAACCGGCCTCTGGCCGTAGCCATCTACCGGCACCCCGTGAAGTTACTTCATTTCCTATCTCTAGCTCCTCCTCCTGCTCTCGTCTCTAGCTAGTGAACTAATCCTTATTTCTTGTTCCAACCGGCTCCTTTTATCCAACCTCTTCTATGCTATGGAGGATGTCCTAGTTTGAGGAGGGACTCCCTCAGCACCGGCGTGTAGCCTACTCCTTTCGAAGAATGCATCACTGAGAGGGAACCTTCTTTACGTCCCTTCCACAGGACGGGATGTCACAGCAACTCCCTCTCCTCGTAGAGTTGCCTGAGGGCTATTGTGGAAAGATCCTATATTCCAATCCAGGGCTTGCTTGAGGATTTGTTTACATTAAATAAATATTTTTATTTAATGAAAAATCCCGCATGCCAAGGATTTGAACAGGGATCTTCTTTGCAGAAGCTGACACCCTAGCTCACTACACCAGCGAGCCCTCTGATTTGTATTTATATTCTGGATAACAAGTACAGAATGCGCCTTTAAATTACCGAAATTAAGAAAAAATAGTGTGCTGTGCGACGAGTCACACCAGATTACCCCCCCGAGAAACACCTCTGGATCCGCCCTTGAGTCAGAGTCGACTTTTCCATCCCTACTCGTCTTTTTACTAGAAGTCTGGGGTTCGCTTCCCATGCCAAGTGACATTTCAAGTGACTACCAATCATTGAAATAAATAGGGATGTGGGAATGGCTTTAGATGCCGAAAAAATGCTAAACGAAAAAATTCAACCAAATGAAAGAAAATAAAATGATTTAATCGAATGACCTTTTACCCTTATTTAGATAGAAACTTGTGTAATTTATGATTTGGAAGTAATATTTCGTTTTGGTTGGTATGCGTCATCTGAGATCAGTATTCATCCAATTGATTGGCTGGGTGACCCTTGACGAGAACTCATCAGGTCTGCCCCCCGTCAAATCATGACAATTGATTGCACTTTTCCTATGGATCCATCCATGGATACATATTCATCCACTTTAGGGCGACTTGACTTTTATACAATTCATTTCTTTTGTCCACCCTTACTTCTTTTATTCACCCCCACCGAGACATGGAATGCATTTTGATACAAGCCTCCTATCTATGATTCCGTTTGATTGCGTCTCGAAAATGGAATTAATTTTCCAAATGGTTAAAACTAATTTATAAAAAATTAACACAATAGGATAATTAATATTCCGACAGGGAATCGAACTCAAGTTAACTTTTCGTTTTCGAATTTTTGACATGAATCCAATACTTTCTCTCTCTATATATATTACATATATACATAGGTAAGAGAAACTAATAATTCATAGACAGACTGGGCAGTCCAAGTTTACTACCCTTTATTTTAAATAAATATATGTAAATAGCCTCTCAGGCCGAGAAATACTTAAACAAATACCATGGATTGCTGCTATTCGATTAAGCAGAAAAGTAACAGAGATATAAATATAACTGAAGCGGAAAGAAATGTATATAGAAAAATGTTTACCTATATAGGATTCAAAAGAAAGGTCATGTCTCGTTCTAAATCATCATCTGGAGTTTCTTTTCATATGATTGATTCCTATCATTGCTTCTTCTTCACCTCTTTTATCTTTATATGTATTTGACGTCCACTCTTTTTCTCTTTTTATTCAACGAATGGGCATTGATGCAGAGAAATGTTTTTCTCTTTTAGCTTTTCCACTTGAATTGCTATTTTAAATCCTCTCTACAAATTTATAATCAATCATCATACAAAACAAAAAAAAAAAAATTATTTTATATAAACTTATATTTTAATTTTTCTCAAGTAAAAAGGAAAAGAATCAACCTAATTTTAGAACCTATGACGAGATTTTCCTTAAAATCACAACAGAAAGAGCAGATGCAGCCAAAAATAAATTTTTACAATCCAACGAGACGTTTTGGGATAATTTTATTGTCCTATCTTCAGTCCTTTAAAATTGTTAATGTCCCGAAGTTGGTCGTAAGGGTATACTATAATACATGCATATTTATGTATCATAACCAGGGCCGCAGACAGACTTCACGGGCCCCGAGACTACTTAATAATACGCCCCCTCCCCCACCCTAAAAGTTTTTTCTAGTTTGTAAAGGCTATTTAGATGCTCTTTCAAATGCTCAAAATTGTTTGAAGACCACTTTACTCTTGTACTTCATAGGAAAGATAGGAGAAATATTTTCCCATGATTATAAATTTTACATCTTGGATTTTACTACGAGGGCAGGTCAATAAGTCTGTGACTTTTTGAATTTCCCGCCTCTTAACTGAAATGGCAACTCTGCTCCTTTCAGCAGGCAACTATCAGCTGACCCCTGTAGAAATTTGAACCAGCTGGGTATTTTAGTTTTTGTTTGACATCCATTAATAGCAGACTACCTCGTGATTTAAGAAGACAATGGAAAAAAGTAAATTTTCAGTTTCCATGGCAAAAATGCATGAATTGGGATACGAATTGCTCACTCATCCGCCCTATTCTCCGGATTTAGTCCCGAGTGACTATTTCTTGTTTCCAAACTTGAAAAAATGGCTCGGCGGAAAGAGATTTGACTCCAACGATGATTTTGATGCCCTCGACAAATTTTATTTTTTGGAAGGGATAAAAAAATTGGAGAAACGTTGGACAGAGCGTATAGAGCTCAAAGGAGACTACGTTGAAAAATAAAATAATTTTATATCCAAAAACCTGTGTTTCATTCAAAAAGTCACGAACTTATTGACCTGCCCTCGTACCTATCAACGGAAACTAAATATATCGACACAAAAAATCTGATGTGAAAAGCACAGAACACAACTTTCGATTACCGAAGGTAAGAGAGATTTTTAGTATTAAAAGTATAATGAGTGAGCAAGACATATACGGTATAATATATAAATATTATTATTTATTTTTTTAAATAATATAGTCTGCATAACCATAAGGAGATTTTTAATTCATATTAATTTTTCTGTCCTTTACAGGCAAATGTTTGGCAGCTTTATGATTGTGCGCTTCCTTCTCCCCTCGGCTCGTCTAAATCAAAAAATCTGGCGGACATCAGCCCACTTCCTTTTACTAACAAATGGGTGAGTAATTAACAGTTTCCTTTATGCCTTATTTAAATGAATTAATGTATACAAATACTATATTTATTAAAAATGTATAGTCACTGTATTAACAGAGTAAGGCATAGGTTTATATAGAACATCTAAATTAGCGTTCCCCCACCTGGGTTTCACGGATCAATATGAGTATATTACATAAAATTTTCTTATTGTTTTTTTTTTTTTTAACAAATAATTAATAAAAATATTATCAAAGAAATATCCTAGGACTTAAAAATTATCACAAGGGTTCCATAAGAGTGAAGGGATTGGGAAACACTGATCTATATAACAAATGTTTTAGAGTTTCTCTTCATAAAACATATTTTTTTTTTTTTTTTTTTTTTATTTTGTAAACCCTTTTTTTAAAACCCCCCCCTTTTTCAAAGATAAAAAAAATAGAGTATTAAAAACTCGGACACAAATCATATTTTTTACATTGTTTAATAATAGTTATTGACATGTCATCAAATTCAAAAGTTATAAAACTCACTAAGACTTAAGAGAGTACGATGTTATATTAAAGGAGGACCGATTTGAGAAGCTTGTCTTAAAAGTGAACATTAACTAGAGAAGTTTACCTATTCTAAAGTGGTTAGACCGAATTAGGCAACTTAGGGCAGCAGCTCTATGTGAGACAGACCATATCGAAGACAATTAATCGAGAAGTTTGGAGAGCAACAGTTCAGACAGAGCTTCAAGTCTCAACTAAGGGACAAATTGTTTAAGAACAGATGAGTTAACACAGTGAATTGCCAATAGATAAAAGGACTTGTTATATTCTTACTATTATTATTGTAAATCAACATTTATTTTACCATACATTTTATTGTTATTTACTATATAAGGTGAACAAATAAAAGCTATTTCTTATTGAGGGGTAAACCCTATTTGGTTAAAAATTTTAAATCATGCAATGAAAATGAAAAGGGGGGGGGCGATAGGTGATGGACAACCTCCAGAAAGGGGAGATGGGCCAAAAAAGGTAGGGAACCACTGGTTTAAACCATCTATAAAATTTTCGATATTTTCTTTGAACAGCCAGTTTCAATATTAACCGCCTCTCTAGAGAGCCGTGAAGTTAGACAACCAGAGCGCTTAGCTGCCGTAAGTGTTGCCTCAAAAATAGTATTTCCCCTGCAATATTAAAAAAAAATTTATTTATTTTAGAAATATTTATAAATTCTTGTCATAAGTGGTCATGTTTAAAAATCTGAAATTGAAAATTTTATTACCTGTATTTCTTTTTTTTTTTTAACATATTTATAACATTCACCTTGTACTCAATCACACTCACACTCGTACACTTTGATGGGTCCTTTGAACA
This sequence comes from Euborellia annulipes, assembly GCA_023213315.1. Classification (NCBI taxonomy): domain Eukaryota; kingdom Metazoa; phylum Arthropoda; class Insecta; order Dermaptera; family Anisolabididae; genus Euborellia; species Euborellia annulipes. Next base: position 20,867 of record JAKCPI010027852.1, on the reverse strand, counting down.
AAATACAATATATAATATATACAGTATTTTAAATAATATTTTGTGTATGTGGGGTAGGGGGGGAATTCTTAAATATGAGTTGGGCTCCCTCAAAAACATTCAAATATATGAGAATAAAATTTTAATTATGAACTTATGATCAAGAATTCATAAATATTTATAAAATAAATAAATACTTTTTTTTTTAATATTGCAGGGGAAATAATATTTTTGAGTCAACACTTACGGCAGCTAAGCGCTCTGGTTGTCTAACTTCACGGCTCTATTCTCTAGGGTGGTGGTTAATATTGAAACTCACTGTATTTTTTATTTCTATATTAACTTCATAGGGTGCCGGTAGATGGCTACGGTCGGAGACCGGTTTGGTTGGAAGTGTGAGCACGAAAGCTCTCATGAAAATAAACGGGGATCTCAATAGAAAATTCAAATAACCATAGTTTTTTTTTTTAGAAAAATCGCCAATAATCCATCAGAAATATTATCTCTCTGCGTGGGCTCTTTGAGTGAAAAAAATTTGATACCCATTAATAGGAGCATCAGCTCTGTTTATGTTTGAAGTAGACATCCCCGTCCCGGGCACAGGGTGGGGAGGACGGACTTTATATGGATGGGAGCATCGATTTTAGATGAACATCCCATCATTCTTAAAGTCATTTTGTCAATATTTTATTTTCAAATCTTTTTATTTAATGAAAATTCGACTATACAATGGATGCAAACACGCATCATCTGTGTAGGCCTGGAATATACATACTGACTGCCTCTTTGGCTTCAAAAGGAATAATAAATAGTTATTTATTACCTCCTACTATTGAAAGAAACAAAATATTTGATTTACGTCCGACTTTTTTTTTTTATCCATCAATCAAAAAATTCGCTCTATCAAAAAACAAAGTAAACTAATTAAAAAAAACGTATAAAAAGGAATTATTTAAAAGATTTTGGATTTATCAAACAATCGGACTTGTTTTTTTTTTTCAAACCCTATCACCAAACTTCCATTTTCGGAACATGAAATTACGTAAAAGCGCAGCGAGCCTTTTTTTTTGGCTTCCACTCCGAGTTTTATTTCCGTCTAAAAAACTAATAATTTTTCGATGTAGAGAAACTAGATAATGGTATTTCTCTGTATCTCTAATCCATTCTAGATAGACAGGGAAGACACGTGTGTGTACTGTGTGCTTTCAAAGCCCTAACTGAGGGGGGATTCTCAGTAGCTTTTTGAGCAGGATTTTGAGCTGGGCTATGAGTCTCTGAGTATGGGTCTATAGGAGGGGGGGAGGGCTATTGACTCCCTTTCATCTGCTGTTTGAAATTCGGTCTGCGTGTCGACCAGCCAACCGACGATACATCCAAACCCCCACCGATTGAAATGGAATCATTCTGCTGACAGCAAGAGGGTGGACCCCGCCTCCCGATCGAAAGATACGTCTTCTCCTTTGATCGAGAATAAAGGATAGGGTTTTTTTTTCGTATATACAACAATTGTTATTTAATTTAAACATTCTGTTACTAATAAATATCCTATTAAATTGAATTAGCCACAATCATTCTCGTTTGACCCACATTTTAAAAGGTTTTGATCAATCAATAATGGAAGAAATTCAGTTTTTTTTTTGTTTTTTTTTATAACACTCACACTTTTTTCTCACTCACACCCACACACACACCCATACACAGTCTTTTCGGCAACTTAGGCCATATAGACTTTATACGATAACCGTTATTATTTATAATATCTATTGGAGGTCCAGGCATTTCTATTTAAGCCATTTGGTATCCACATGGCTTAAATAAAATCATCGGACTGCCTGGGGTCCGAACCCGCGACGTTCGGTATAGAAGGTAGGCACGCTACCAACTAGACCAAGCCCGTAGGCTTCTAAATAATTATTGGCTTTAATTGCAAAAATGTCAGGTGATCTAATGAATAACAATGTCTATTGAAAGAGGCTTCATTTCTTAGGGAGAAAACATTGTAAATTAAAATAAGAGAAAGTAAAAAATAATAACTTCGAATCCGAAAAAAGTAGGTACGTAATTAAAAAAAACGCAATTTTTAAGAGTATTGTACTTCATAAAATAAAATTCATAACCTAGTTGTTATTGCATCATACGGAACAGAAAAATCACTTATGTATTTAAGGAGCCGGAAGGTGTAGGCAGCCATAGAATAAAATATTTTATTTTAATTTCGTCGACGTTTCGGGAACGCATCATTTCCATCCTCAGGACGATAAAATGTTAATATTGCTTAGGGGGTTCAGTCTTTCAATCTTAGCCAGTGTTGATGTTTCGAGCCCACTTACAAAAGAAATACAGCCCAGGCACCTACTAAAATTTCTCATGTACAAGCAATCTATTTATATAATTCGCTAATGTCCGTCTGTCTGTCTTTCACGCTCTATTTAAGCAACTTTCCGTTGGAATTTTGAAATGAAATTTTATATGCTTAAAAGACCTAGGGATTACAGAAAAATTATTTTCATCCCGAAATTCCTTTAACTTTTTGAGTTATTAATTCTTAAAGTTACGATTTCTCCCATAGGCAATGTATAGAGAAATATTTATGTATTGTTTGCATTAATGTATTCTATGAATGTAAACAAATCCCGAAATGCTAATGAAGATGAGCAAAAAGTCTACTTTAAACGATTTTCACGAAAAATTTCACTGATATACATTTTAAAGAGCATCTAAAAAATAGTTGATTTATGAATTTGAATCAAAATTGTTAGAGCGAATTTTGAGAAAATCGAAAAAAAAACTGAAAAAGTAGATCAGTAAAATACTAGTACTCTTTGGCCGATTTTGTTCGAATACTTCGTGTCTCGTCCAAGGAGGGTCCCTAACTTCAACGTCCTAGCTCCTACTTTCCAAATTTAGCGCCCATTAACCTATAAAATCCTACTTTTGCTATATCTTGTTGACCTCTATTATTATTATTCTTATTTTTCTGTGAGCAAAGTCTCTTAAGAACCAAAAGAGCTAGGAGGTTGAAATTTTATATTTAATTTAGGGACCTTCCTAGGACGAGACACGAAGCTTTTGAACAAAATCGGCTAAAAAGTACTAGTACTTTGCTGATCTACTTTTTCAGTTTTTTTCGATTTTCTCAAAATTTGCATTCAATAACGGTTATCGTATAAAGTCTTATATGGCATAGGTTGCCGAAAAGACTGTGTGCATGTGTGTTTGAGTGTGAATTAGTAAAAAGTGTGAGTGTTGAAAAAAAATAGAATAATTTTATTTTAACTTATTTTATTCATGTCAAATATCTTTCACCTTTAAGCCCTCAACCACCTTCTCCTCCCTTATTTTAACAATTTGAATTATTCTTTTATTTTTGAACAACAAGACAAGTTTTTTCCTTCATAAATTCTTCAAGAAAGAAAGATAAAATAGAAAAAAATATTTTTCTTCTCTCCACCACATTTAATGTTGACTTTAAGTAAACCACCCCTTCATTGTGGATATACATAAATTCAGTAAGAAACCTGGCAGAGGGGGGGGGAGGCGGATATTTGCAAACCCCCTCTTTTCAAGCTTAAACAAACTAATACTCCGAGAGAAAAGTTTACAAATTCCACTCAACGATACCAACGGGGGCACACATAAAGGAATAAGGAAAAAAGGGGAAAAATATACTGAATAATGGGGATTTTTTTCATTTAATAAGCTTTCCCTCTTCCCCTTTATTAAGAAACAAGATGGAGCTAACAAGCAGAGAGAAGGATAAGAAATTAGCAACCTAGATATTCACTCGAGAAAAAACATACATGCTCTTTGATTATGAACGATTTATAAAGTCGACGAGAAAGAGGCTTTTTGCAAATTTTTAATAAGTAATTAAATTCAGCTTCCTTAAAGGCCTAAGCGATGCTTTTAAATTTCAAGATTTACCTCGAGACGAACAAAAGCATTTTTTTAATTTAATTAATTTAACTTAAAAAGGGAAACCTATACAACTTTGAAATAGAAAAGTTTATTTTTATTTGATTCCTTTAACATGTATGAGATAATCACTCCCTTCATGGACTAAGTATTAAGAGAATACAGGAATATATCTTCTACTGTAGAATTTGAAAGACTTTAAATGCCAGTTGGATGCCGAAGAATTTTGCTCCATATGCAATTTAAAAGAACAAGACAACCTGGAACACTTTTTACTCAACTGTCCGATGAATAGAAGTAGTCGGGAAAAATACCTCCAGGAAGACAGGTCCTTAACGAACATCTTGAGGATGGAGGAGGTAGGGAAGGTGAACGACATCGTCCACTACACCATCGAGGCACTCAGAAGAAGAGATCTGATCTGAATCGGATGACCACATAATAATAATAATAATAATGTTATCAAAAATGTAAAAAAAAAAAAAATTAAAGAAAATTGTAAAACTCACTCCATTTGTATAGCAAATTGCTGAAACAAATAAAATTTATTCTATTCTATTCTATTCTGTAGAATTTGAATGTACCCGAAAATTTCCTTAATTTATAGACCTCCCATCTATTTGGGCTGACCATGAATAAAATATTACGTATACTCCCATTTCATCAAACCGAATTATTAGTTGTATTCAGGTAAAATATTTAGGACATGGTAACAAAATATTTAAGTTATATTTAAAATGATGTAACACCATTTTGCTTTCTTTTACCTATGTATTTATGCCAAAAATTCGATGAATATACACGTTTTGAGGTCCCCTGAGTCCAAAAAGGTGGTTTTCGCGACATGGTCTGTCTGTCTGTCTGTCAGTGTGTCAGTCTGTGAACAAAATATCTCAAGATCAAAAAGAGCTAGGAGGTTGAAATTGTATATTTAAGTTAGGCACCCCCATGGGATGTGACACAAAGCTTTTGAACAAAATCGGCCAAAGAGTACTAGTACTTTACTGATGCACTTTTTCAGTTTTATTCGAATTTCTCAAAATTCGCCCTAATGTTTTTGAAAAAAATTCATAAATCAATTATTTTTCAGATTCTCTTTATAATGTATATTTTCATTTTGTGATTGAAATCTTCTGAAGACCACTTTACTCTTGTACTCCATAGAAAAGATAGGAGAAATGGTTGCCATGGTAACAAAATATAAACATTTTGCCATACTTATAAATTTTACATCTTGAAAATCGAATGCACCATCAGGGGCGTATATAGAAATTTTTTTCGGGGGAGGGGGCCCGAACTCAAAAATTTTTCTGCGGGAAATTTTTTTTTTAAGAAACTAAATTTTTTTTCACACGAAATTTTTTGCAGAACATTTTTTTCTTTTGCGGAACCAAAGAGTTTCATCCTGCGGAAAAATTTGTTGCGCTGCTGTATAACCCTATATATGTATATGTGTTTGGGAAATTTCGGGGGGGGGGGGGCCCTCGGCCCCCTTATATACGCCCCTGATTGCCATGATAACAAAATATTTTCCCATGTTTATAAATTTTATATCTTGAATTCTATCTAATAGAGGGCGTACTGTCTGAAATTAAATATATGACCACACAAAAAATCTGGTGTTACAAGCACAGGCCACAACTTTCTCTTATCTTGAAAGTTGTGTGCTGCGCGGCCTGTCACACCAGATTTTTTCATTTAACTCTATTTCAATAGAAAGATAGTAAATATTTTTCTCTCTTTTTTTTTTTTTTACTTGTAATACAAGCAACCAATTTCTGACTATATTTTTTTAATACTAAATTATCAACCCTTTTGATAGGGAATTTAAATGTTTACCCCAGCAACATGATTGAACATGAATGAATTAATCACGACGACGTAGGCGTGAGTGTTATCGGAGTAGAATATTTTCAACATCAGCCGCGAGTTGATGATTAAAAAGTCATCAATTTCTTTGAGAGAAGGAGAGGTTTGAGGTTGCAGGGGGTTTTAGTCTCTTTATCTCCCTCTCTTCGGGTTTGTTTGCTAGAAGGGTTAGGGCTGAGGGTTTTAGGGTTTGAGCTTTCGATGGCTTCAAGATCCTTCATCCATCATCGGATCGCGAATCGCTCGTCTCTCCAACCCTGCCTGCCTGCACACATCTGTCAGTGTTCATTGCACGCCCACCACCCTTTCCAAAAAGGGGAGCTGGGAACTTTACTCGTCACCAGCCAATAATCGCTGGACCAACGAAATAATTATATCCTGCTATAGAATAAATAAACATAGTTAATAGTCGGAGAGCTGGCGACAAAAATGGGCAAGAGTTTTCTGAAGGCTAATATTTTTTAGATTTAGATTTAGAGGGGTAAAATTTGTAATTCTAACAATGGTTGTCATGGTAACAAGATATAAATATTTTTGACTGTCTCCTTTCATATGAATTATAAATTTTACCCCTCTAAATCCCCCGAACCGTTCACTTAAGCGTGATTATGTACAGTGAGGGACAATATTAAGTCCCACCCATGCGTTTTCTTCTTGTGATTATTTCATTGTTTTTAAAAAAAATATTATATATTTTTTTTAATCGAAACTTTCATGGTTCAAACCTAGATTAATTCCAATAAAGATTTTCATTTTCTTTTATAAAAACATTGAAATAATCACAAGAAGAAAACGCATGGGTGGGACTTAATATTGACCCTCACTGTACTAGACCATTTTTGTTTGTAATTTAATTTCGATTATTTTTATATAGATGAACTTTTGCCGAAACCCGCATAGTTTTCGAGATATTAGCGAAAAACCCATTTTCTCGCAACTCTACCGGCTTGTTCCCGCCAAAGGCCCCGGTACTGGAAGTGCTGACTCTAGAGTATCTTTCCATCACTAAAATGCAACCTATTCTGAAAATATTAGCCTTCAGAAAACTCTTGCCCATTTTTGTCGCCAGCTCTGGCCTATGAGTATGAAGAGATAAAAATACTTTTAATTTAAAACATTTGAAATTTCGATTTTTTTTTTTCTTTTGAAAATTAGACGAAGTCTAATCTCCCACTAGAGCAGCGTTTTCCAAACTGTGAGGCGCGCCTCCCTAGGGAGGCGCAGACTAGTCTAAGGGGAGGCGCGAATATTGGCCACCAAGATCAATTTTCCAAATGATTGCTAGTTTTATAAATAAAATAATAAAATTTAGAAGATTCTGGGACGGAGTTTTTAATTAAAATAATAAATATGAATAAATAAAAAAAATATTTTTATATAAATTTATATTTTTTAGTACTAAAAATTTTTGTTTTTGTATGGGGGACGTCATACGATTAAAATATTTTTAAGGGAGGCGTTGTAATATAGAAAATTATACTATGTGTAAAACCTCAAAGGCGGATCCAGGGAAGTTTTTCAGGGTTTTCCCCCAAACAACCCAAAACCCCCCAAAAAAAAATTTTTAATTTTTTTTATTTTTAAATAAAATAAAAAAAAAAAAAAAAAAACCCAAACCCCAAAAAAAAATAATTAATAATAATTTAAAAAAAAAAATTTTTTTAATAGACAAAAAAAAGAAAAAAAAAAAAAAAAAAAAAAAAAATGGACTAGGGGTTGAAAAATTAAAAAAAAATGTTTTTTTAATTTTTTTTTTTTAAACTAAATCGAAGCCAAATAAATAGAAAACATTCAAAAAATAGCGTTGATTATTATTTTGATTAGGGGGGGGGGAATTAAGGGTTGATTATTTAAGAAAGGCCTTGGAATATTCCAAATCACTTGTTGACATTTTTTTCCAGTTATAAATAAAGTTAGATTAGAGCAAACGGTATTTTTTTACTTTTAATAAAAAGGGAATTGTTATTTTCATCTGTTTTATTCCTATACAAACAGAGAGAGAGTCGAGATTCTCGTTCAGTCCAGTGTGTGGCCTGACGGCAGGCGCGCCTGCTGCTTGCTCTCTTTTCAAGTTGTGTTTAAAGTGAATCAAAGTGAATAATTAATATAGTGTAACCCACCCTGACCACCCCGTCAGCCAGCACACCCTCTTGAGCATCTTATTAAAGGTAATTATTATGCATTTTATCCTTGAAAAAAAAAAAAAAAAAAAATAATTTGACTGCGAAAAACGATTCTTTTGAATATGAAATTAAATATTTTGTATTTCACTAAGGGTAGAGGGTGAATATAAGCTGTTGAAAGGGGGTTAGTTTTTTATTTTTTAACTTTTTTTTTTTTAACATTCACACTTTTTTTCTCATTCACACTCAACACTCACACACACAATTCACACGGCAACTCAGGCCATTTAAGACTTTATACGATAACCGTTATTAATTAATAATATTCATATTGGGGGTCCAGGCATTTCTATTTAAGCCATTTGGTATCCATTTCTGACTGCCATTATTTACCATTATATTCTTTCTATCTAGCCTATATTTTTGTTAATCAAATTTCCTTAATATACTTTTACACAGGGGTGGATTAAGGGTTGAAAATTAAAATAAAATAATTTCAAAATAGAATAAAAATTAAAATAATTATTTATAAATGTATTTGAGTAATTTCGCGTTGAAGGCTGGCATTTCATTAAAAGGGGGGGGGGTGGTATGAAGGCATTAACCAGGGGGGTTAATGCCCCATCCCCTTTAATGCACAAAGATATTAATGTTTTTTAATACTTTTACTAAAAAATAAGTGCATTCCGTTTGAGTTAAAATTTATATTCAATATTTAACAAATAGTATAGTAGGATAGAAACATTTTAATGTCATTCTAAAATTTCTTATTACTGGGGCGGAATTAATTTTTGAAGATTTCGAAACTCTCATAAACAGATAATAATAACACTGGGTAACTTAGGAACCCATCGAATCCCTTGCAGAATTTTGTAGGGATTTTTTTCATTAGGTAGAAAAGTAAGATATGATTAGTCCACTTAGAATTTTATTGGGGTGAGTTACCGCAATAATAATATATAGAACTAATCTCAACTAGGATTTGAATTTTTACTTTCTCTTACCTATATGTATAAGTTAATATACAAATATATAGAGAGAAAGTATTGGATTCATGTCAAAAATTCAATGTCAAGACTTTGATGGAAATACACGTTTTGAGGTCCCCTGAATCCAAAAAAGTGGTTTTCGCGACATGTTCTGTCTGTGTGTCTGTTTGGGTTCAATTTAAAGCATGAAGAAATTGAGCTAGGAGGTTGAAATTTTATATTTAAGTTAGGCGCCCCCCTAGGGCGTGAAAATAAGATTTGAGAAAAATATTTTTCTTCAGGAATGAAAGTTAGAAAAAACGAAACCAGAATTTTTTCTTTAAAAATATATTTTAACACCTTACGTTTCGGCCTTTGGGCTTTGGTCAAAGCTCGGAGCTGTTAGTGGTCATCCGAAGATGGCTTTTACCAAAGCCGAAACGTCAGCTGTTAAAATATATTTTTAAAGAAAAAATTCTGGTTGCGTTTTCTTCTAACTTTCATTCCTGATACCAAGTCCACCAGCCATTAAATACCCTTATACCAGTGTTTTTCAAACTGTGAGGCGCGGACTAGTCTAAGGGGAGGCGCAAATATTGGTCACCAGGACCAATTTTCCAAATGATTGCTAGTTTTAATATAAATAAGAATAAATAAAAAAAATATTTTTATATAAATTTATATTTTTTAGCATTAAAAATTTTTGTTTTTGTATTATTTTATAAAATGGGGGAGGGGGGGAGGCGTCATAAGATTCATTATTTTTAAGGGAGGCGTGGTAACATAAAGTTTGGAAACCACCGCACTAGAGTGTCTGCTCTAAATCTATTTTATCAATCATTTTCCAAGTAAATTTTTATTTAATTTCTTACATTAAAATTTTTTAGTAGCTAAAGCACGAAATCCACGTGATAAAAATGTTTCTCAAACATATTTTACATACACCCTCTTTGAAAAATTTTTATTCTACCCCCCCCCCGAGCCCCCCCCACTTCCCTGTCGCGAATTTAAACGTGTAATATTATTTTAGAGTCGTAAGATAGGATATGACCCCTATTCTATTTCTGAGTTTAAAATGAAGAATTATTCAATGGGAGCAATTAAATCGCATTGAGTTATAATTTTATTAACATTCAAAACACAACTAATGAGAAGGTTTAATGAATTTTATGCATTTTAAGGAGTTTGTTAATATCAGGCTCGTTTTTACTTAAAAAAAAATCTGGTGTGACTGGCGCACAGCACACAACTTTCTCTTACCTTCGGTAATCGAAAGTTCTCTACTGTGCTTGTCACAGATTTTTTGTTTCGACATATATTTAGTTCCCAACAGTACGGCACATTCGATTTTCAAGATGTAAAATTTATAAGTATGGGAAAATATTTATATTTTGTTACCATGGCAACCATTTCTCCTATCTTTTCTATGGAGTACAAGAGTAAAGTGGTCTTCAGAAGATTTCAATCACAAAATGAGAATATACATTTTAAAGAGAATCTAAAAAATAATTAATTTTTGAATTTTAGAAAAAATCGTTGGAGCAAATTTAGAGAAAATCGAAAAAAAACTGAAAAAGTGCATCACTAAAGTACTAGTACTCTTTGGTCGATTTTGTTCAAAAGCTTCATGTCACGTCCCATGGGGGTGTCTAACTTAAATATAAAATTTCAACCTCCTAGCTCTTTTCCTTCTTGAGATATTTTGTTCACAGACAGACAGACACACAGACAGACCATGTCGCGAAAACCACTTTTTTGGATTCAGGGGACCTCAAAACGTGAAGATCCATCAAAATCTCGACATCGAATTTTTGACATGAATCCCATACTTTTTCTCTCTATATATTAATATATTATATATATATATACCCTCCCCCCTCATGTTTTACATATTATATATCATTTTACTCGGGAGTGAGTATAGTTTCTGAATATATAAAAAAAATTATAGGTTATGTAAGAAAAAAATATTGGTCCCAGCTCTAGTTAGAGCCCCTCCCACTTATGGTCCGAATGTTTACCAAAAACTTTTCTGTTCCTTGCCTTGTTTATGTGTGCAAAATTTCAAAACAATTGAACGAACAGTTTTTGTGTGATCTTTGGCAGCTTCAGTTCAATTTCCGTTTTTTTTTTACGATTACATTAACTTTACCTGCCCAAACTTGGGCAAATTTAATATGAATTATTATTAAATAAGTAAATGAGTGGTTAAGTCATAAAAAGGAATAATAAAAATTTAATCCAAAATAAATTAGGATTATAGATATTTAGCAACAAATCTTTCTTCCCTGGGGAGCGAGGGCAGCTAATTCAATAAAAATAATTAAATCAAAAGAATAAACCAACCAGCTTTTCATAATTTATATTTGTTAAATCATTTGATAAATGTTAATCGGTCATGATTAGGCTTATTGACCATGAAATGTAAATTTTATTTATGATTTATTATTTACAAATTATTTTAAACATTTGTTCATTCTTATTTGTTTAATTTACTATGAATTTATTTTTTCTGCAGCCTACTAAAAAACTTTTATGCTAACATGAAGACAAAATTACTTTTATGGACTTGGTTACTATAAAATTTCTTTCTGAAGAAAGCTCTCTCATTGACTTTCTCCCTCAATGAATTTTCATTTATTTTCCATGATCTCATTACGCAAATGGAATATTCTAAATAGGACACCTGCTGCTATCATTTCGTTTACAAAAGTAGACTAATTGTGAAAGGTCTGACATCGGCAAGAGCCATATTTAGTTCACTCCGCCATTTTGTTCTACCTAGCTGAAAATTTTCAGAAAATTATTCAATAAAGGGTATTAAAATCGCGTTTTAACTTAAAAATTGGAAAATGGGATTGATAATGGGAAATCAATAGACGCATGTTAAAAACCGAGAACAATATTTGTTTAGCAATTGAAGATTTGAATCATTTTAAATTATTTAAAAAAATATATTTTATCAATTTAAAAATTGAATAATTAAATCTCACAATTATTTTTTTATAATTCGTCATATATATTAAATTTCAACTTTCTAATTTTGGTATTGTAAATTTAAATCTTAAGGAATGTGTCGTCATTGCTTGTAACGGGACATACTGACAGAAGGGCGAAAAAATTTGAGCCCATCAAATAAAAATCATTGTGTGGTTTTATGAAACCACGATGCAAGTGAAACTTTTTTCGGATCGTAGGTGATTAACTGAAAATTTTCAAAAAATTATTCAATTAAGGTTATTAAAATCGCGTTTTTAATCTTAATTTAATAATTGGAAAATAGGAAATCAATAGACGCATGTTAAAAACTGTGAACAATGTTTATTTAGTAATTAGCCGCGCCGCCCGCCTTCGGCGGGCGGCTGCTAGCCAGGAGGGCTTCGCCCCCCTGGATTATATATATATACAGTATTAGGGTGGCTCTTATTTTTCGAAGTTGGAAATTTATTCGCGCTACCCCCTAGTTTGGTGCCATTGCCAAAAAAAATAACCTGTGTAAAATTTCAGCTCAATCGGATAAGGGGAAAGGGTGCCCCAAGACCCCTGAAAATCGAAAAAAAATCAGAAAATATTCATTTTATTTATTTATCTTGTTAAATATAAATTATATACAAAAAAGTGTTATATAAAAGTTGTAGATCTATAAAAAATACACATAATAACATCTATCAGTTTTTTATGTACACCTAACGGTTTCAGAGAAAACCGCGAAAATCAATTTTTACTTTCTCTTACCTATACAAGTTATATATATAGAGAGAGAAAATATTTGGTTTCATGTAATAAACTTGATGTCGAGATTTTGATGGATATACACGTTTTGAGATCCCCTGAGTCCAAAAAAATGGTTTATGCAACATGGTCTGCTTCGGTGGGGGTGGGGTGGGAGTGGGGGCGGGGGTGTTTTGTGAACAAAATATCTCATGAACGAAAAGAGCTAGAAGGTTGAAATTTTATATTTAATTAAAGTACCCCCCTGGCACGTGACACGAAGCTTTAGAACAAAATGGGCCAAGAAGTACTAGTACTTTACTGATGTACTTTTTCAGTTTATTTTATTTTCGATTTTCTCAAAATTCGTTCTAACGATTTTGATTAAAATTCATAAATCAATTATGTTTTAGATGATCTTTGAAATATATATTCTCATTTTGCCCTTGAAATATTTTGAAGCACACATTACTCTTGTACTAGGATCAATGGTTCTCATGATAACAAAATATAAATATTTTTCTATATTTATAAATTTTACATTTTAAAATTCACATGTACCATACTTTTAGACACTAAATATATGTTGACTCGAAAAATCTGGTGTGATAAGCACAGAACACAACTTTCAAATAATTTTTTTATCATGAGAACCATTGATCCTATCTTTCTATCAAGTACAAGAGTAATGTGTGCTTCAAAATATTTCAAGGGCAAAATGAGAATATACATTTCAAAGATCATCTAAAACATAATTGATTTATGAATTTTAATCAAAATCGTTAGAACGAGTTTTGAGAAAATCGAAAATAAAAAAACTGAAAAAGTACATCAGTAAAGTACTAGTACTTCTTGGCCCATTTTGTTCTAAAGCTTCGTGTCACGTGCCAGGGGGGTACTTTAATTAAATATAAAATTTCAACCTCCTAGCTCTTTTCGTTCATGAGATATTTTGTTCACAAAACACCCCCACCCCCACCCCCACCGAGACAGACCATGTTGCATAAACCATTTTTTTGGACTCAGTGGATCTCAAAACGTGTATATCCATCAAAATCTCGACATCAAGTTTATTACATGAAACCAAATATTTTCTCTCTCTATATATATAACTTGTATAGGTAAGAGAAAGTAAAAATTGATTTTCGCGGTTTTCTCTGAAACCGTTAGCCGTACATAAAAAACTGATAGATGTTATTATGTGTATTTTTTATAGATCTATAACTTTTATATAACACTTTTTTGTATATAATTTATATTTAACAAGATAAATAAATAAAATGAATATTTTCTGATTTTTTTTCGATTTTCAGGGCTCTTGGGGCACCCTTTCCCCTTATCCGATTGAGCTGAAATTTTACACAGGTTATTTTTTTTGGCAATGGCACCAAACTAGGGGGTAGCGTCAAAAAAAATTTTTCCCCAGTAGTAGCTAAGAGCCACCCTAATACAGTATACCTGGTATATAGATTGAAGATTTGAATATTTTAAATTATTTTAAAAATTATATTTTATCAATTTAAAAATTGAATTATTAAATCTCACAATTATTTTTTTATAATTAATATATATATTAAATTTCAACTTTCTTATTTTTGTCGTCACGGATTGTGACGTCATGACTTGTAGCGTCATGGCTTTTTACGTCACCTCGTTACAAAACGACATGCTGATAGAAGAACCAAAAAATTCGTAGTGATATAATAAAAGTTTCACTTTAAAAGTTCCACTTTAAAAAGGAAAAATCTCAACTTTCGGACTCTTTTTGGGAGATGAATTTTTTTTTGAATTTGTGCTCAAAATAATCCTTATTTATTCTAGCTCTAAAAGAAATTTGGCTATGATATCTTAAAAATATTTTGAGATATTCGCCCAGAAAGAGAAAAGTCTCTCAAGATTTTTTTCACGTCCCTATCTTTTATTTTAGGATTTAAAATATTTTTTGATAATCGTCGTCTTAGGGACGATTCGTCTATGTAAAATGTAAATGCAATTGGCCATTGGAATCTATTGGAATATCAGCTAAATGGAAGTTTCTTTGCTCTCTTTTGCTTTTTCCTTGCTCGGCGACGAGTCTCTCCCGCGACTCTTGATATCTTCTTTTGAATTAGAAGTGGGGAGGTTTTGATCACCCTTCCCCTATATTTGACAAATTCCATTATCTTTTCATTTATTTCTTTCTAATTCCCACTTAGAATTGAAGTTTTCGTCAGACTTGTTCTCATTATAGCCCACATCGGCCTTTGTATTTTTTTTTTATCTCTTCCACTTGAACGTTCCTCACTCCACCTTCTTTTTCCACCCCCTGGCTTATCAAGTCAGTATACAAAATGTCAAATATAATAACACACTTGTCATTGTTATTGAAAGAGAGAAGTCTCCTGGGAAAACGGATCTCGAGTGAAAAAGGGTTTGGGGGTAGGACGAGACGTTCATTTAAATATAAATTGAAAAAATAGAAACGAACGGATGAATGAATCTATGTGAAATGAAAGATCCAAATAAAAAAAGTTAGCTACTCTATCTTCAGGTGATTAAAACTTTCCATATATCCAGGTTTAGAGTTTCAACTTTTTAATTATAATCATCAAAATTTTGTTATTGACTTTTATTTGAGAGATTTACCTTCTGAACCCTGAGAGCGTGTGCTTTAATTGATTTATTAATTAAATAGGAATTGTGATTTTAGTGGTGAAGTATGAATAGTCTAAAACTAATAATTAAATTGAAGTGAGAGGCGTCCACTAGCTGCTTGTTTTATTCTCCGTTTCCTTCTATATACTAATAATTAAATTGTTATTTTCTATCATTGTCATTGTCATAGAAGAAAAATATATTTTTTAGTCTTTTTGGCAATCTTACCAAATGATTTAAAGTAATATTCATCGGATTGCCTGGGATCAATATTGGCATCTTTAACCTTATGAAGGCCATTAGATGTCCGGATTTTTATGCAGTAAAAACCCCTAAATATGCCATGCAATATTCAGTTAAAGTATTAAAATATGCAATATATATTCTGTATACGGTATTGACAAAAATATCAAGTAAATGGTTACCAATTAAAGGTAAATCTAGATAAAGGTTCTGGTTCTGGTTCAACTCCTGACATACTGTTTGTTTTGTCATATAGCATGACTTCTGATTCAAGAAACGAATGTTAGCACTTACAATATGTCAGGAGTTCAAACAGAACCAGAACCTTTATCTATTAATAAAATGAAAAAATTGAAATAAAATAAAACTTTTTCCTAAATATGTTAAAAATATACAAAATTTTTAAAAGAACCATTTTATACAAGAACAAACCAAGAGCTATTTTGATCGAAATTGAGATAAGACCGCCATTTTGTAGGGAAAAAAGATCTACTATTTTATTTAAATCACAACATTATTACTCTGATCACTTTTTTTTGTATAAAACAAGAAAAATAAAAAGTAATTGCCAATGGGTTTGTTTGCAATTGTGTAAATGAAATTGCCTTTATCTCAGATTTAGGTTAATGGCGCTTGTTTCCTTCGTGCATAACATCGTCCAAATATGCAACTTCCCACATAGCACAAAATATTGCTGGAATGTTGCAGAAATATTATTTCAAAACATTCGAAATATTGCACAAAATATTCCTGCAGGATTCCAGCAACATTCCTATGTCCGCGTTTTTTTTATTCAGGGAATATTGTCACAATATTGAAATACAATATTGCCAGAATATTGCACAGCAATGTTGCCAACATATTGCGATGTAATGTTACTATAATATTGTGACACAATATTGCATGCAATATTCCTTCAACATTCCACCAACATTCCTATGTCCGCGTTTTTTTTATTCAGGGAATATTGCCAAAATATTACAATACAATATAGCCATAATATTCCATTTCATATTATGTTCCCAGTATATTGAGATGCAATGCATATATGCATTGCATCTCAATATACTGGGGACATAATATGAAATGGAATATTATGGCTATATTGTATTGTAATATTTTGGCAATATTCTATATATATAATATAATAATATCATGACATGCGTGAAAAAGAAATACATTTGGAACTCAAAGCCTAATGTCGTTGATATTATAAATACATATTTTATTTACAATATTGCAAAAAATATTCCTGTAATATTTCTACAATATAGCAATTTATTTAATGTGTTAAGATTAAAGTTAAAATAGTTGCACGGGAGTAAAAATCATCAACTTTTTTTTTATTTAACTTTAACGTTACATCAAAAACAAAGCGTCTCTCTCCCAGCTGTGTATTCTTTGATGCGTCAACTCTTCCCTCTCTTCATTGAGCTTGTCAGTTTCAGGTCCGAGATGTGGCACCTATCTATTCTCTTTCCGGCTCCTTCACTGTGAATACTGTATCGGATAATTGGTCCGTGACTTCATATGGACCAACCCATTTAAGCAATAATCCGGCGCATCTTTTGGCTCAGGCGTCACTTAGGGTTACATTTCTTCTCCAAACCAAATCCCCAATCCCGAATTTCGACATGACTTCCTATAATAAATTTTACTATTATACTATTTGCCAATGTTAAAATTGCCTCGGTATTTGCACTTACCATTTCCTTTTTCTTCCTCCTCGTTTCAACATTTTTCACAAACAAATTCACTGCCCTTTTGTTCTTCATAACCAAAATATTCGAAATGGAACCAATTTTTGCATTTCGCTTCACATCGAATATTCAGTGTCTCCTTTTCCGGTCTTAAGCATTTCTTTGCAGCACATACCGATTTCAAGTTGGGCGCCATTTGTTAAGATTGAAGTTAAAATAGTTGCACGGGAAAATAAACAACTTTTTTTTATTTATCTTTAACAACAAAAACAAAGCGCCCCCCTCCAGCTGTGTATTCTTTGACGTGTCAAATGAAATCAAATTATAAATGAGATTTGGTGGCTGTGAATGTAATAGATTTTGACAGGGCAGGTTCAGCCAAATAAAAAGCCTTTATATGCTTCTCGACTCCGGAGAATATTTTCTCTCATGAACGCTTCAAGGCGTATTCATTATATAAATTTCATATGTACATATGCTGTATATTAATGACTACCTTTATGCTAATTTTCGATGTAAGCGTATGTTTTTATTTTTTTATTTTATTACAATGAATTTTATACCTTTTACTGTATATCGAAAACTAATCATTTATTTATATGTACATTTTGTAGACAGACTGATGATGAGACATTAAAAATATCTCGAAACGTTTCGGGAGTCGAGAAGCATAAAGGCTTTTTATTTGGCTGAACCTGCCCTGTCGAAATCAAATTATAACAAAATTTTTTTGTAATATTATAGAAATAATCCAGCAATATTTTTTTGCAATATTTCAAATAAAATATTGCTGGAATATTATTATAATAATGTAAAAAAATTTTGTTATAATCCGATTCAAAATTTCTTTGCAATGTTACAATAATATACCAGTAATATTTTTTTGGAATGTTGCAAATAAAATATTGCTGGAATATTATCACAATATTTCAAAAAAATTTGTTGAACCGAATATTGAAAATTTTTTTTCAATATTACAATAATATTTCACCAATATTATATTTGCAATATTGCAAAAAAATATTGCTGGATTATTTCTATAATATTACAAAAAATTTTAGGAAAATTTGTTCTAAAAATTTTTTTAAATATTATAATAATATTTCAGCAATATTTTATTTGCAACATTCCAAAAAATATTGCTGCAATATTGCTACAATGTTATAAGATAGAAAGATTCCTGCAACATTCCAGCAATATTTTGTGCTCTGTGGGTTTATGCAATATTCACCAAATATGCAAAAATATGTAATATATAATATGAACCATAGTGCCAAGGGGGCATGATTCGGATGGAAAATTGGTTTTCCGTGAAGTGCATCTTAGCAAATAGAATATGCAATTGCATAGAAATCTGGGCTTTAGTTATAACAATAGAGATTTCAAACTATTAATAAATAGCTCCCTTTCCTAACCCAGATAAATTTTCTTAGACAAAATTTAAATTTTGAAGGGAAATATCTTTATGAACCAAAATCCAAGTTCGAAACCTCTCAAAGCTGCATCCCCTCCATTCTACTTGATCTAGTGAGGGGGGGGCAAATGAGCAGGAGTTCAGAAGAAAATTTAGATTTTCATGCTCAATGGGTGGGTGACCTGTGAACAAGAAAAAAGATGTTGAATGTCCTATTTATTTTCATTTAGTTATTTATTCACAAGCTATTTGGATCCTGTTATGCAATGGTGTGTCAAAGACCAAAAAATTAAAAATTGAGGTTAAGCACGGAATATTGTTTCAAATGCTTTAATTAATAGTATTTTTTATGAAATATGTCCTAAAAAAATTTATTTTTAATGTTACTTGCACAATTGACAAGAAAAAAGATATATAATCCAATGAAAACAAAAAACTTTAATGTTTATTTTCTCAAAACTCGGTAGATGGCGCTTGACACACTAATGCGTAACAGGGTCCAATTAATCCCGTGATTGGCACAATCACCCTGCGTCTATCTTCTCCAAAACCTACAATCTTCTGACTTTCAAGTCTAATCTCAACAGGCATCTTCTCAGTTCCCGCAGTTGAGTTCCCCTTTTATACTTCTCTTTTATTTTAACTATATTCTTCTTGGCTGTATGTGACCACTGGTCATTATAGGTCTTCGGACCTTATGCACCCATTCCAAAAAAAAAAAAAAAAAAAAAAAAAAAAAAAAAAAAAAAAAAAAAAAATACTCTTAAATCCGGCCCTAAGTCCAGACACAATTATTCATACCATTTGGTAACTTATCCAAATGATTTAAATAAACATTTATCGGTCTGCCTGGGAACCGAATCCATCCCCCATGCCCTCCAGACTAAGTAATTTATATTTAATTTTTTATTATTCTAATGATTAATTCCAACACTGATAATTTTCACTATCGTCGAATAAGAAAAAGGAATAGGATAAGAACTTTTTAGCTGTCAGAACTATCCAACAAGAAGAGAGATTTTCCAACAAAGGCAAAAAAAATTGGCAACTCTTTGTTATAAACTTAAAAAGCTTGTTGTTAGAAAAGTTGGATCCCCTCCATTCACTGACTTTTTTCTTCTCCTTCTTTTCCTCTCTCTCTCTCTCTTGACCAACATCTGTCTTGTTTACTAATTACGCGAAAACAGAAGAAGTGAGATCCCAGGTAATCTCGCTAACTCAAGCTTAATTCCATTGAAGAAAATAAAAAAATCGAATGTTACCACAAATCGTCTGGTTATCTCTAAGCTTTTTGCCAAACACATATGCTAAGTATTAAAAGATAATTTGTTGTAATTTGGAAAAAAAAAATTGATTTAATTATGCAATTTCCTACCTTCTGTTGTCTTTTCATTCTATTAGATATAATTTAGAGAGGAAGTGAATTGATCTAATCCTGTCAAAAGGATTTATTTTTTTTTTGAAAAGAAAAATATTTGTATAATAAATTGCAATTGTAATTTATTAGAATTAATTTTATATAATCTTTAAATTCAGTCTCTCTTCAGTCATTAGTATCAGATCTGACACGTTGTGGTTACACTGAGAAGTAACTTTCAAGGGAATAATACTGACGTGGGCTCCCGTTTCCTACCTCATAGAGTTAGATAATTTTTTTTTACCATGTGTTGGATTTGAACTCGAATTTTTCTTAACTTCAGCTTAACTCCCCTTTATTTAATTCATTTAGTCCAGTGGGTTCGGCAAAATAAAACGAGCCATCAAATTTTTTATTTACAAACATCACCAAGTAGTTGTGAATCTTTGGATGGGCGGCCTCCAAGAAAGATGGCTGCTGAACGCTCGCCGGAAGCCATCGATACTGATTTTACTTTTATTTTAATAAAACAAAGAATTTATTTAAAATTATATATTAGCCAAAGGTTTCACTTGAAACCCACACCGAAATCCTTAAATTTAATTATATATTAGTAATTAGGAAAGATAAAGTACAGAAGCAACAAAGTAAACGAAGCGTATGTACACCAAATGCCAAAGGAGACGTTTCGGACAAAATTTATTCATCTTTAGTCATTATAGACTTATATCTAATTCAGGAATAAAATTGTCATTGTTATTGTTGCACGAAAATCCGTGCATCATGGACTTAACTATGGGGGGTACCCGGTCTTCCCCAGAAGGCTCCCCTCTCAAAAAAAATAAAAACGATATGGGGTCTTCTAGGTCCCCCCGGGGGCTCATGGCCCCCCCCAGCCAAATTCCCTAGTTACGCCCATGCCGTGCTCATATATATTTTCAGGAGTGGCTGAAT